>MU227573.1:67289-85123 GCA_018584345.1 Thuja plicata
TTATTTAATGTTTTAAGTATTATCTTATTAGTGAAATTCCCTATGTTTTGATAATTAATGTGGGTAATTTATGATTAAATTTTAATTTTTATACTCCACTATTTATCAAATACATTTATAAAGTATGACATGAATTTATTTCAATTAATAATTAATTAATAAATAAATAATGATGGCCTTTATAGAAGCCTAATATATTATGAATATAATAATTTTGATTTTAGGTTTTATTAAAGGACTATCTAATGTTGGGTGTTTTTGTGCAGGAATTAAACATTGGATTATTATGCACAAGTACCTGAGATTAATATGAATCAAATTTATTGTACGGGAATTGTTTCCCTAAAAACCATTATATGGTTTAATTGTATTTTTAGGGTTAGTTGCTAGGATTATGTTTTTGTGAAAAAGGTATGTCTTTTCACAAAAAACCTTTGAATAATGTATAAATGTTGAGTCAATATAAACTCAGAACATTACAATATGATTATTATTATGACAGTAAAAAATTGGAAACTCTCTCCCAAACTACAGATTTGAACTTATGTACAAATTTCCAAGTGCAAATATCAAAATAGTGCTTATACTTCAAATTTAATATAGTTTTTATGTTCAATTAGTTTTTTGGATTACTCTATGAACCAGGGTATCCTATTGTGTTATCTATTTGATACTTTTATTTATAATTAATTTATGCAATTCGAATATCGGTAGCATGGTCTGAGAATCTGTTACTGTTCCTTTTGGGCTCTTAATTTGAGTTAAAAAAAACATAGGGCTAATTGTATAAGTTGTTTAAAATTTTGTTTCAATTGGAATCCTGTAGGATGATGGTCTCACTTTATAGGAGTGAGTTACCTTAAAACTGTCTCCGTCTATATGTAGGATTGATATAATTGACTCTATTCCCAATTCGGTATCAGGCACTAGTCTATTTGTCATTTGAAATTGTCATTTGTTCTTTCTGTAATTTACAAATATACCTATATCTTTCTCATAAAGTATTCAATTAGGTTTAGCATTATTTTTAAGCTTTAGATTAAGTTTCAAGCTATCTGACGATTAGGATTTAAGTTTATTTTCCTTCAAAGGATTGTTAACCCCTTTGGAAGGATTTGCTTTTTTTGTGCACGTATTTGTGCAGTTTGAAAGTACTTTTGATTCAGGCCTACTTGCCTTGGCTCGATTGAGTCAGAATTGTAGAGGCACTTGTTTGTTCCTGTCAGTTGGCCTCAAAAAGGTTCAACATTTTTGAGCACCAACAAATTGGCGACTCTACTGGGGATAATTCGTAAAGAATATTGGCAAAATATTTGGTTACAATTGCAAAGATCAGTAAGACTCTACTAGGACAGAGAGGAATCAGAATAGTTATATATTCCTCATAGAACATGAGGTGGCGACTCTAAAATTCAATTTCAGGAAAATCCTATGTTAGGAAGGAGATCTCTGAAAAATAATACCTTTGTTGAATTAGAACCAATAAAGAGAAACAAAAATTCAAAGATGTTGTATGTGCCATGTAAGACATCGTCTGAATCGGATGAACGAGAATTTTCTTGCGAGCATTTCACAGATTCGAGTCATCACAGCTCTACTGGTGAAAGTGAAAATAGAAATCCATTCTCGTACTAGAGTTTGAGGAATGTTGATATATCCAAACATGAGGAGAGAACTCGGGAAGACAAAATTGTGGATATCATGACACAAGGTTTAATCGCTTTGGAGAAGAAGGATGAAAAAATTATTAGGGCTTTTAAATGACATCCAGATGAGGTTTTTGAAAGGATGGGGTTTCGCAGAGAGGATATTACATGACCAAAAGATAGCCCTAAAGTTACAAAAATAAATTCACTGAATGAAGAAAAGGTTGATAAAAATAATGGAATTCCAAAGTATTATCCTCCTCATAGACAAAATAATAAAGATCCATTCAAAAATTTCCATTCAAATCCTTTATACATCACAGATGATAAGAGAAGGAATGCACAAAATGGTGAAAATAAAGTACATAAACATAATGATAATCATTATCATGATGAAACAGATTTTATTCAGCCTAAGCGGCATAGTACAGACCATACACAACATTATCATATTGATGTGGATCAAAAAAATGATTCAAATCAAATCTAGCATCTGTTACCCCATTCACTTTGTTGTCATAAGTTTTGTCAAAGTCATAAGTAGCCAAGTTAAGTCGGTAAAGGGAATGGACAGTACTACTGAGTAGGAGAAGTTAGTCAGTAATGTAAGAAAAGGAGGGAGTAGTCGATAAAGATAGTAGAATCAAGCACTGAGAAAAAATAGTCACCGAGTGGTAATGTTATTTGGTTATAGTTACCGAGTACCGAGTTCAAAAATGTACACCGAGCACCAAGAGTAGTAAGTTACCGAGCAGTTGAAGCATTCACTTACCGAGAAATGCAGGCAAGGCAATCGAGCAAGTAAACTATGTCAAATATTTATAAGAGTGTATTCAATGAATTGACAGATGATGTCAGAAGAATCTATGATTAGTAAAGTTAGTTGGTTACAGAATCTACGAACCAGATTAATAAAGAACAAGATGCAAGACAAAGATTAAGCGACAAAATATAAATTGTGAGTTCCAAGAAGGGAACAATTCCCAAGGTAATAGTCAGGCTATTTATCAAGCGGCAATAAATCTTAAGGATGATCGAATGACTGAGATTGACCGAGGAAAACCTAATCAAGGAGATTAAGAGGCAAAAATAGAGGATACCTAAAAGAAAAGGAATCTTTATTTTAGAATAAAAAGGTGGTAAGAAGAAACGGGATGCTGTTGTTACTGTTATGGGATGTAGCAGAGTATGTGAAACAACACCAAGTAAAAAATTTGTAGAAGGAAGGTTTGATGAACACATCACCGAGCAGATTTAGAGGTAAAGAATTTAGAGCATAAAGAGTTTGATCAAGCATAACAATTTGATGCATTATTTCAGACAAGTTAAAAGCATTGTTGAATACATTGTTTTTGTTATTTTTCAAATCCCACCACTAGGTAGATCCTTACGGATCTTATTTTTTAAAGCCTCTAACAAGGTACAATTCTTAGAGAAGAATTTGTGAAATCCTTTAACAAGGTAGACTGCAGAAGTCTTTATACTCTTAACCGGGTAAGCTATCAGAAGTAGAGCATCGCCAATGTAGTTTTTTCCTCTAACCAAGGATTTCTGCGTGACCAAAAATCATGGTGTTATGGGTCTATTTTCTTATGTGTGTACTTGAAATGATTTACATGTTTTAACTTGACTTTCATTTATAGTTTTCATTTGGTAAAAGATTGCTGAAGTAAGATAAGTTTTAGAGTATAAAAGTTTTAAGTGAACTGATTCATCCCTCTCCTCTCAGTTCACACTCTTGTATGACATTTCTAACAATTGGTATCAGAGCTGTGACTCTTGAGTAAATGGTTTGACCACTTGAGAGTAAAAGATCCTAGACATGGAAAGTTATAGGCAAGCAAAAAGGATTGACAATCTTGAGTATGAGCTAGAAAGTGCACACGAATTGATTACTGAGTTAAGAAAGAAATTGGAGAAATCACTAAAAATGAGAAGAAAACTATATGATAAACTAAAAATTACTCAAGAACAAGTTGACACACTTGAAACAGCTTTAGAAGGTAGTCTGAATGATGAAAATGAGTCAGCCATCAGAGAACTAATGGAAAAGAATGACTCACTTACTGAACAACTAGATTTAATGAAGAAAGATCTTGAATCAAATAGCATGAGGATGATTGAGTTGATAGAAGGAAAAAGAAATGTAGAAGATGAAAAAAGGATGATTGAAAATGACAAAAGATAGGCTGAAGCACGGCTAGTAGAAAAAGACAATGAGATCATAAGAATGACACAACAACATCATAACATGACTGATCAACTTGTGAATGCCAATATAGAGATTGCAAGAAAGGAATTTGAAAATCAATCATTGAAATCAGAATCAGAAAGGTTGAACACTGAACTGACTAATGAAAAGAACATCAATGAAGTACTTAAGAAAAAGGAAGAAGCCTCTCAAGATTTTGACAAACAACTCAAAAGTCAAAAGCAATCGAATGGCAAAATGGGTATTGGATTCAATGGAACTAACCCTACCAACCAAGGAGAATCATCTAACTCATCAAAATATGAAAGTACTAAAGCACCACCAAGACAAAGGAACAAACCTCATTGCAACTATTGTGGAAAGCCTGGCCACACAACAAATGTTTGTAGGAGTAGAGAAGGTAATGTACCTAGTAAACCTAAATTTGATGGATATTGTTTTAGATGTAATAATCATGGCCATAAAGCTTTTGAGTGTAGATCAAGGATCCCTAACAAGTCAAGGAAAGATAAATTTGATGGTTATTGCAACACTTGCAACAAGTATGGACACAAAGATGAAGAATGTAGATCAAAGACAAGGAACAATAAGTGGACATCGAACCAAGAAAGATCACAATCCAATTGAACATAAACATCAGTGCCATGGGATTACAATACCAACATCTTCTGTGCATCATGTGGAAGGTACAGACACATTGCTGCAAATTGCTCATTATTGTTTGGAAGGAACAATAGGAAATCATGGAGGAGTTCTGGTATGGCATGCTTTCACTATCACAAAATAGGGCACCTAGCTAAATATTGCAGGTACCAAGTCAATATATCAAACAAGAAAAAATCACTGACAATAAGACACCTACTGTTGATGAGATAAGGGAACAAATGAACAAAACTTGGAAAAGAAAAGAGCAAGATGATGAAAACTCACTCAGAAATATTGAAAGCACCTCATCTACCGAGCTGCACTTAGTCGGTAAAAGGTATGAAGGAACTGCTCACCGAATTCAAATCTTTAAATCAGTTCCTAAATTAAGAAAGCAGAGATCCATATTAGCATGTTTAGATGCATTTGAATATTCTACAAATTTTTTTGTTGTGATTCACGTGCAAATCAAAGTATTTGGTTAGTCGGTGAAATTTGAATTTCACAAAGTCGGTGAATGCATTAATGACAACCTAAATTATTCGCTGGAAACCCTAATTGTGAAAAAGCTATAAGTATGAAGTTTTGCAAGTCATTTTGCACCTTATGCATTCAAATAATCAAGAGCAAGTGACAAAGTGATCGAGTCTTCGTGCATTCAAGTGATCTTCAAGGTAAAATATGAAATGAGCTATATCATCTACAGTTGTATTCATAACTATTTGCTTTCAACCGAGTTAAGATTTTGAAGGGAAAAGGATTATTTTCATCCCCATTTTTGATCTAATGGAACCAAAGAAGCAAGTACTAGTCATGTCAAAGAATGTTGAACCCGTAAACCCTAAACACAAGATGCCACCCACCAAAGCTGTGGAAATTAATATGATGGGAGCATTGTCTTCCATTCCACCTAGGGTTATATTGATAGATGATGTTCGATCCTTCATCCACTGCAAAATTGAAGATATTTGTGTTAATGAGTTGGAATCTTCGTTCAATAAACTGTGTGACAATAACAAAATGAGAGATGGGTACACACATCTAGAGAGAAAGGGTTTAGTGCATGTCCTTCATCTGCCGAGAGTCTTCAAACTAGAATGGATCAGATTTGTGCTTAGCCGAGTACACAATCAATTTATGTGGCTAAGAAACCAGTAAAGATCACCAAGGATGTACTACACATCATCACTGGCCTACCAATTGGAGATAGACCAAAGGCAATCAAATAGATTGATAGAGAAACATTGAGTGAGCTAACCAAAGCTCAATGGGATGGTAGAGCGATGAATATTTCAATGATAGAAGATGCAGAACTCAACTTTGCATGTAACATCATTGCTTATCGAGTCTTCCAATCATCTAGGGTAGACAATGTACCCTGTGGAGTAGTTGACCTGGCCTACAAGATTGTGAAGAAAGGACTGAAATTAGATGTTTGTGAGATCTTGTTGAGGCAAATTGAAGACAACATGAACACAATCAGGAAAGCCAAGACAAACACTCTAAAATTTGGTCCACTATTGGTATGTATATTTTTCTATTTTGAGAACTTTTTCCCATCAGTCGGTGAAGTAACATGGAGCACAGATAGGCCAATCATATATAAAATCAATGAATATATTTTAGGATTGGGAAACAATTTTAATTTGATAATGAATGATTACTTTGTAAAGTTTCAAGCAAAGATGCATAAAAGATTCAGGATTCCACCCCAGTTAGTGGAAAGATATCATGATAATATTTGTTTTGAAGTAGATACTGACATGTGTATCATTAAGGATGTTGAGCCAAGGACTGTTTGGCTTCAACCCATGGGATATGAAGTTGATATTGACATAGCCTCACAATAGATTGAGACATTGTTGAAAGACCCCATTGACAAGAAATCTGACAGATATGGAACCTATGAGGAAGTTAAAGAAAAGATCAAGCATGGTATAGTGATACCTAAGGCCATAAGGAAATCAAATAAAATGATTGGGGAGTTGTCACAAAAGTTTGAAGTTGAAGATGAAGAAGAAGAAATAGAGGCATCACCTTCAATTGAAAGGAAGAGGAAACAACCAGAAGTTAATCCCTCACCAAGTGGGAGGAGCACAAGGGCCTCGGTAAGGGAAAAAGAAAAGGAACAAGTCGAGACACCCATGCCTAGAGGGAAAACATATATGAGGAGTAAGAAAAATGTTGTAAGGCCAAGAAGAAAATTGAATCTTCAAGCTGAAAGTGAAACAGAAATAGAGGAGACTGAGGCACCCAAAGTACCACAAAAGACATCAAAACCAACTCTTGATGAATCCATCAATTCATTAATGAAACATGGAGGTTTTTCTGGAATAAAACAATTGAAGTATGAGAAGTTGAGTGTAAATGATTAGGTAAGAATTGAAGATGCTATTATTTTCACATTGAATATATTTAGAACAACACCAATGGAAATTTCAAGCCAGCTCCCTGATGAGTTATACAATAAGGTAGATGGAAGGTGGAAATATGAATTGGCTGAAAAAAAAAAAATAAGAGAAAGATCATTAGTTGTTACAATGCCTAAACTATCAGTGCAAGAAATTGATGAATCTTTGCAAAACTATTCAAGGAGATTTCTTGTGAAAAATAGAGCACTAAGAATAATGATCGGTAAGCTGTTATAAGTTGAGAAAGAAACAAATGAAATGTGGAGAAAAATATTAAAACTAGATGCCACCAAGTCTCAAGAAGACAAGAAAACCAAGGGGACTACCAAAGGACAATCATCAAAAGGAAAGAAAAGTCAAACAGATCCCATTGACCTAACCAAAGATACCAGTGAAATAAATGTTGAAGATGCATCAGAAGAAGAGGATCCTGCACAAGATACAACAAAGGAAGAAAATGCTATGGATATAGATCAAAATGCCGAGTGCATGGACATAGATGGTACTCCAACAACCAAAGAATCAGAACCAATAATACAACAAATTCATGCTTATTCTAAGATTAGTACAGAGAGCACCGAGGAAGGAAATAAGCAAAGTAAAGAAAATGAGTCGGTACCCCCAACCGACACTCGAGGAGAGAAGCAACAAGACTCCAAAGTAGAGTTAGAGAACAAGAAAGAGTTAGAGAATGATAGTGAGAAAGAGAAGGATAGTGAGAAAGAGAAGGAGAGTGACAAAGGGAAGGAGAATACAGATACACAAGGAGATAAGAAAGAAAAAGAAAAGATAGGAGGTACTCATGAGTCGGAGGAGAAATATGAGTGCACAACAGGCACAAAAAATTCTCCCACCGATGCACTTAAGGCATCTATCTCACCATCAAGCAGCAAGAATAAGAAGAAAAAGAAGAAGGAGGAAATTGACTTAATAGAAGAAATAGTTTTTCCCCCTCCTGATTTTGCAAACATGAATGCTGAGAAATTAGCATCATATGGGAAACTATTGAAGAGAAAGGCAGCCCAACAAAAGCTGATTGATGAAATGAGGAAGCAAGATGACATTCCTGAAGATGTCAAAGACATCTTTCAATCTCTGTTACCTGATGTTGTCATAAATGAAAAAGATAGCTTGATTCAGCAAGTAGGCAAACTTGCTCAATAGATAAAGGTACCGAACATGGATACCACTGAATCTTTATTGAAAATTCATGAGCCAAAGTTGACAAAGAGAATAATGGAGCAAATATTAAAACACATAGTAGATGAAAAGGTAACTCTTTCTGAGATATGTACAGCTATAGAGTAGGCTTTAACTACAATTCTCTCATTATTTCACAAATTTTGTCAAATTTCAAAATTTACTGAGGAAATAAGGAATAAAGAACAGTCGGTAGAAACCGAGTTAACCAGACACATCAAGGATGTATCTATTGAAATTGGTTCAATCCAAGTATATTATCAGAAGATCAAGCATCTCATGGGACTCCACCATGAACTCAGGCAAGAGGAACATAAAATCCGGATAGAGTTATTGGAATTGCAAGCCATTCTGATCCCACATATTGAGGCTATGCAAAAACATTTGAAGAAAGGCAAGGACTTACTATGCCCGAGATAAGTTCACTTGATACAATCACAGGTCTAGCAGTGGACATAAATGAGCATATCATAGTTATGCAGACACTGAAGGAGACATGGGAGTCAGCATTGTCTGATCTCCAAACCAAATATAAGTACATTTTTGACAAGTAATTGATATTTTGGCACTTTTGTCAAAAAGGGGGGATAATGTAATATATAGTATGAGATAATATATATATTAAAAGATGATATTGTATGGAATACAATTTTTGAAGTGCATATAGTGCATAGGACTCTCATCCAAGGGGGAGTTATAAGTTTTGAGTTTTGATTTCTGACTTTGAAGTTCTTGTCAAAATGCCAAACTAATGACAAAGGGGGAGATTGTTACCCCATTCACTTTGTTGTCATAAGTTTTGTCAAAGTCATAAGTATCCAAGTCAAGTCGATAAAGGGAATGGATAGTACTACTGAGTAGGAGAAGTTAGTTGGTAATGTAAGCAAATGACAGAGCAGTCGGTAAAGATAGTAGAATCAAGCACTGAGCGAAAATAGTCACCGAGTGGTAATGTTATTCGGTCATAGTTACCGAGTACCGAGTTTGAAAATGTACACCGAGCATCGAGGGTAGTAAGTTACCAAGAAGTTGAAGCATTTACTTACCGAGCAATGTAGGCAAGGCAACCGAGAAAGTAAACTATGTCAAATCTTTATAAGAGCGCATTCAATGAATTGATAGATGATGTCAGAAGAATCTATGATCAGTAAAGTCAGTTGGTTATAGAATCTATGAACTAGATTAATCAAGAACAAGATGCAAGACAAAGATTAAGTGGAAAAATAGATATTGTGAGTTCCAAGAAGGGAACAATTCCCAGGTAACAGTCAGGCGGTTTACCGAGCGACAACAAATCTTAAGGATGATCAAACGACTGAGATTGACCAAGGAAAACCTAATCAAGGAGATTAAGAGGCAAAAATAGAGGATACCTAAAAGGAAAGGAATCTTTATTTTAGAATAAAAATGTGGTAAGAAGAAATGGGATGCTGTTGTTACTATTATGGGATATAGCAGAGTATGTGAAACAACACCGAGTACAAAATTTGCAGAAGGAAGGTTTGATGAACACATCACTGAGAAGATTTAGAGGTAAAGAATTCAGAGCATAAAGAGTTTGATCAAGCATAACAATTTGATGCATTATTTCAGACAAGTTAAAAGCATTGTTGAATACATTTTTTTTGTTATTTTGCAAATCCCACCATTGGGTAGATCATTACAGATCTTATTTTGTAAAGCCTCTAACAAGGTACAATTCTTAGAGAAGAATTTGTGAAATCCTTTAACAAGGTAGACTGCATAAGTCTTTATACTCTTAATTGGGTAAGCTATCATAAGTTGCTAAACATTGTAGCTCTAATCGAGCAACCTTTTTACTGCAGTAGTGAAGGATTGTGGGTGTCATCCCCACCGTAGTTTTTTCCTCTAACCAAGGATTTCTGCGTGACCAAAAATCATGGTGTTATGGGTCTATTTTATTATGTGTGTACTTGAAATTATTTACATGTTTTAACTTGAATTTAATTTATAGTTTTCATTCGGTAAAAGATTGCTGAAGTAAGATAAGTTTTAGAGTATAAAAGTTTTAAGTGAACTGATTCACCCCTCCCCTCTCAGTTCATACTCTTGTATGACATTTCCAATAGCATCATGGTGTGAAGCCAACACAACCATATATAAATAACGCACAACATTATAATAATATGGTACAAAAGAACAATAATAAAGAATATGCATAGGCTGATAACTATATGGCGCAACAATCTATTAAAATAGCTCATCATAATGAGGAGGAATTTGAGCAGCATTAAAAGGAGTTTGCACAGCCTGGTATAGAGCTGGCGTAGCCTTGTGTTGATTATTTACAGCGTGGAGGCATCAATAAACATTGTTTTCCAGTGCAAGGTGGGGAAATAGTTTCAAATCACACACAGGTCCAAAGGCGTGGTATTCAAAACAAAACATATGTTGTGCAGCAACATATCATGGATGTAGAATGTTTTGATAAATATAGAGGGTCTGCACAAAAAAATAAGGGAGATATAGACCAGCACACGCAAGCCCAAGGAAGAGACAATAATATGCAGCCCAACAACATGCAGCGCATAAATTATGAGCAAAGTGATTGGTCTAATAATATACCAAATGGTTATAAAATGCACCATCTTAAACTTTATATGCCAGATGACAGGGTAAAGCACACACAAGGTGGTAAAGAATATTTAACTGGCGCGCAAGAAAAAAGACATTATTTTCAAATTACTAGTCCAGTGCAGCAATATAACAATACCACGCAACCTTATAGAAATAGTATGTGTGATTATTCTGATAATTATAATAAATTACAGGGTTATAAGTCTATGCAACAATATGATGTGTTGAAACCATATTATGATGCGCAACCTTCTGGAGATCATGCATAGAGCAGAAATATTGCACAAAGCATGAATGATAGATACTCACAGCCTTATAGGACTCTTACACAGGGTAAAGGAGAGTTCCATCATATTGATATGTGGCCTGATGAATACTTCATGCAACATTATGAAGGACATCTAAATACAAGAAAAAACTATATTGCGTGGCCCTCCAATCACACACAGCCGTATGAAAACCATACGCTCGACATAGAAGATGTTCAACTTCAACAAGGTAAAGAAGTAGTCATGCAGCCCAAGTATTATTCTGCACACAAAACACTCAACTACATCAACAACAAAATATGTATTACCAGAACCAAGCATCTCACCAACAGGCTGACTATCGTGAATCTACGCAACAAGAGGGAGTAAAAGGCGGTGAGTCACATTATAAGCAAGGTAATTATTATCATCTTACTGAAAATGATGAATACGGTAAAAATGATTATGCTAATAATAATATTCATGTTAATTTCAGAAAAGTAAATAAAGATGTTTGTCCACAACAAAGTAATTATTTATATAATGGAAATATTAATGCTGGGAGGAAGCAAGTAGATAATCAATATATTGGAAGTGGAAATGAATATAATCATGGAAAAAATACTGGACAATATGCATATCTAGGAAACCATGCACAAAGTCATGGTGGTGCACAAATTTTTAATCCTCCTGTTGATAATATAAGTAGAGATTACACACAGGTACAAGCACAAAATTATCATGGTAATCTGTAGCATGGAAGAGCTCAGACACAACAATGTCATGCACAACAAACACAGAACTCAATGCATCCAGATGGCTATACTATGGGCACAAATCAACGGTCTGGGAAATTTTTACAACAACAACATCAACAACACAAAGGAGGGATGCCAAATCAAATGAATGTGGCTCAGCAGCATCACGGTGGCCAATATGGTAATCTGGAAAATCCATACCAGAGAGGTAACCCTATGCCTCAGAATCAATATTTTCAGAATAACAATAATAGAAATTTATTTGAGCCTAGATTTCAGGAAGTAAATGAGAGATATAAACTATTAGATTTTTCAAATATTATATGCTCTCCTGATCCAATACCTAATAGTTAAAAGTTGCTATCCCTAAATTTACTGGTGATGGGTCACAGTTAGCAGAACAACACGTTATAAATGTAAAAAATCTTGTATATGAATTTGATATAACATATGAAGATGTGCGTATGAAGATGTTTGTGCAGTCACTCAAAGATAGTGTAGACGAATGGTACATGAATCTACTAGATAGATCAATTACTTGTTGGCAAAGTTTTGTTGATCTGTTTATGGAAGAATTTGGGGATCATAGTGATCCATCCTTTGCAACTCATGAATTAACCACTATGAGGAAAAATGTGAATGAAACAGTAAAAGAGTTTAATAAAAGGTTTAACAGGGTGTTGAATAAGATTCCAAAAGATATTTACCCTGTTGACCCTTTTCTAATTACCTTTTATTTGAAAGCTTTTGATGTCAAGATAAATTACGAGATAAGGTCTCATAACCTAACAACTTTACAACATGCTTTCAAAATAGCATTGAATATTGAAAAAAATAGAATAGCTACTGAAAGAATTGATAAAAGAAGTGATCCTAAGCTATTCGATCCTGCAGTCCCAAAAAGGAACAGTGAAAGTGATAAAATGGATGAATTAGTAAGTTTGATGAAGAATTTGCAACCAAACAAAAGTCATTTTCAAGTAGGAAGACAAGACATAAATTTCAATAGAAATGATAGGTACAGGTTATAGGACATGCCTTATCATACAGAATGGAAAGATGGAAAGCCTTTAAAAAAGCAGATGGAAACTCCTGATCCACTTAAGAGAAATAACTACTTCATAGAAGGCGAACTCTGGTGTGATGTATGCAAATTACCTCATTCAAAAGAGGGATGTCTAATAGCTCACAAAATTTTAGAAGAGAATGTTGAGAGAGATGAAGATCAACCCATGATAAATGCAACATCATCCAACCCATTTTGGGTGGCAGATAGTGATGATTCTTAAGAAGATTATATGCCAAATGAGGATCAGAGGAAGTTGAGAATATGATCAAGAGCAGAAAATCTTTTCAGATAATGATGAGAATCCAAAAATAAGAAGGTCAACTAGAGAGGAAAGAGAAGCATTACTGTGGTAGCATTGGAAAAGGTTCATAGCAACTATCATTTGAAGAACAGAGCTATAAATTCAGACCAAGAACAAGCAGTGGGAATATTGAAAGCTTCAAACAAGAATAGTGATGCAAAGGGTGGAAAAGCGGAACTCCCTAAAAGGCAAGTTGATTCAACACTAAGGATAAGAAAACCAATGGATAGGCAAATTTCTGGTAAGAAAATTTCTAACTGTGCTTCTTTTATGTCTCAAGCATTTTCTCAGGTAAAACTTTCTGTCCCTCTAATGGAAATGATGAAATTAACTGATTGCAGGAATGAAACGCTCAAAATAATAAATGATGTTGTTAAAAAGGATTCAAAGGAACAAAAGGATAATGAAGAATTACTAGTTATTTACTTAGGAACTTCTATTAATGAAGATGCTACTAAAGTAGATCCATTCTTTTTAACTTTGTTAATAAAAAATAAATTAGTAAGAAATTGTATGTTAGACTCTGGAGCAGCAATTAATATCATGCCTCATGGAGTTATGAAGGAATTAGGGATGAATGTAGATACTACTTATGGCAAGTGATATGCTATGGATAATAGATCTATCCCAGTCATTGGAATAATGAAAAATGTTGAATTCAAGTTTCCTTCTTGTCGTGAAAAATCTTATAATATTGATATCACTGTTGTAGAAGTACCACCTAGTTACGGAATGTTATTATCTAGACAATGGTCTAACTTGGTAGGTGGTAATGTCCAATTAGATTTATCTTATGCTTCTATTCCAATTAATGATAGGATTTTGAGGATTGATAGGGAACCAAGGTTTACTTATATCATTGAGGAAGTTGATCCAAGTCATGTTACATACTTTTGCCACACAGATATAGAGAACTTCCAAGTAAGTATTCGTAAAAATGTTGTTGAAAATACTAATCCTATTGAGTTACATGCTAAAGAAAGTAGTACCTGCACCTAGAAAATGTTTTTTGATGGATCATGTAACAAAAATGGTAATGGAGCAGGTGTAGTATTTGTATCCCCAAGTGGGAAATCTTTCAAATATTCCTTTTTGTTAGCTTTTGATTGTACTAACAACACTACAGAGTATGAAGCGCTTCTGTTAGGTCTTAAAATAACAAATAAACATGGTATTAAACTTCTTTCTATTTATGGGGATTCTAAATTAGTAGTATCTCAAGTTAGGGATAAATTTGTTACCAAAAATCAAAATCTAAAAAGGTATAAGAATGAAGTTTGGGATTCTATATAATGTTTTGATGCTTTTTCAATAACTTGGATAGATAGGTCTGAAAATATTCTTGCAGATTTTATGGCTAACCTAGCAGTTAGGCAAAATGATTTTCCTTGTAAGGATATTATACAGGTTGAGACCAAATCAAGACCATCAGTGCCTGATAACATTCAAAATTGGCAGGTTTTTGAAGATGATAGAGATATTGTAAAGTTCCTTGCATGTGCAGAAAGGTATGAAGACCAGTCTATTGATTTGAATGCTTATGTTGAAACAGTAGAAGGAAAAGAGACTTTATTTGGGAAAGAAGTGATTCATCTTAAGACTAATAAAATCCCAAAGGGGCTTGTGGCATTAGAAATAATGTTTGATCATAAAGACTCTAAGAATGAAATCAAGATAGACCAAAATCCGGTAGAAGAAATAGAAAGGATAAATTTGGGAAATGAACATACTCCCAAAGAAGTTCTTATTGGCAAGAAATATACTCCAAAAATTAGATCAGATATTATTGGCTTTCTTAGAAAGTATAGACATGTATTTGCTTGGTCTTATGATGACCTCAAAGCATATAGGGAAGACTTATTCCAACATGAGATACCCCTAAAATCAGATGCAAAGCCCTTTAGACAAAGGCAAAGACCCATAAATCCAACTTTGGCTCCTAAGATGAAGGAGGAATTAGTAAAGATGAGAGATGCTGGTATCATAAAACCAATTAGGCACTCTACTTGGGTTTCAAATCTGGTACCCTTTAGGAAGAAAAATGGAGATATCAGACTTTGTGTAGATTTCAGGAACTTAAACATATCTTCATTAAAAGACAACTATGCATTACCTAACATGGAAGCATTACTACAAAAAATCATTGGTAATGAGTTGTTATCCATGATGGATGGGTTCTCTGGGTACAATTAGGTGAAGGTCAAAGAGGAAGAACAATATAAGATGACATTCACCACACCATGGGGTACATACGTTTACGCTAGGATGCCATTTGGAATTACGAATGCCGGGGCTACATTTCAAAGAGCCATGGATGTGGATTTTGAGGACTTCATTGATGTTATTATGGAAATATATCAAGATGACATCACAACTTATTCCAAAAGGGTAGAAGACCATTGCAATAATTTAGAACAAATCTTCAAAAGAGCCCTTGAGTATGGGATATCCTTAAACCCAAAGAAATGTCATTTTGGGGTAACTGAAGGTAAACACCTTGGGCATATCATATCTAGAGATGGAGTGAGGATAGATCTAGAAAGAATTGAAGCAATTAATAAAATTCAAATTCCTAAAAATGTTAAGGGGATTTAGTCTTTCTTTGGACAAATCAACTTTGTGAGAAGGTTTGTCTCAAATTTTTCAGAAATTGTTAAACCTATTGCAAAGATGTTAAAGAAAAATGCAATTCTAAAATGGACAAATGAAGCCTTAGAGGATTTTGCTAACATTAAGAAAGCAATCAAGGAAGCTCTAGTTTTGAAATCCCCTAATTTCTCAAAACATTTTCAACTATTCTCTTTTGCTTCCTTTCACACCATTGCAACCGTCGTATTACAGAAAAATGATGGACATGAGTAACTGATAGCTTTCTTCAGTAAGAATTTACAAGCTTCTGAGTTAAACTATGATATACATGAGAAACAAGCTTATGCATTAGTAAAGGTAGTAAAGTCATTCAGGCCTTATCTAGTTGGAGCTAAAATTGTGGCATACGTACCTAATGCGGAAACTAAAGACATATTGAGGCAATCAGAAGTCACGGGTAGAAGATGCAGATGGATCAATCAGGTTCAAGAGTTCTATATTGAAATAAAAATCACTAAATTAGTAAGAGGTCAGGGGTTGGCTAAACTCATGGCAGAAACAAATTTGGATGCAACCCAAATAAACCAAGTGGATTTGGATAACTTAGGAACTAGCATCGAACATTGTCCATGGTACACGAATATAGTCTACTTCTTAAAACATATGAAGTGCCAAGATGGTTTAAGTGATAATCATAAAAGAACTATAAAGTTGCAAGCATCAAGATATGTTTTGATCCAAGGGGATCTGTATTGGAAAAATAATGATGGTATCCTCCTATTTTGTTTAGATACCTATCAGGCCGAGTCAGTTATTAAAGAGCTACATGATGGGGTATGTGGCGGTCACTTCTCAGCTAAAACAACAGCTCATAAGATATTGAAAGCTGGGTATTATTGGCCCCACATATTCAAGGATTTTTATGATTATGTTAAAAAGTGTGAATCTTGTTAGAAATTCTCTGGGAAACTGAAATACAGTGGCGCTTTACCCCTTACCCCTTTACAAACTGAAGAACCTTTAAAAATGTCAGGAATGGACTTTATTGGGGAAATTGCAGATGCTTCTAGTGGAGGTCACAAGTGGATATTGGTCGCAACAGACTAATTTACAAAATGGGTTGAAGCTATACCTATGAGACAAGCTACAAGCAAGGTGGTCATCAAGTTTTTGACAGATAACATACTTACCAGATTTGGGGTGCCTTACAAGATTATTTGTGACAATGACATGTGTTTTAGATCTAAGGAATTTTTAGAATTTTGTGGAAAATATGGCATCAACCTATCATATTCATCTCCATATCATCCGCAAGGGAAGGACCAAGCAGAATCAAGTAATAAGAATATATTAAAGATTATCAGAAGAATGTTGAGTAATAACAAAAGGGCATGGGACTCAAAGCTAAATCTAGCTCTATGGGCGGACAAAATAACAGTGAAGAGATCAACAGGTTTTGCTCCTTATGAGTTAGTTTATGGAAAACAAGCAAGGTTACCATTGAACATTCTCCTGCCAATTTATAGGTTCATCCAGGAGGAAGAGCTTGAGGATGTGAATTTTATGGAAGACAGGATGTGCCAGTTATCATAATTAGATGAGATAAGAAGAATAGCACAAGAAAGGAATGTTCATCAACAACAACAAATTAAGACCCTACATGACAAAAGAGCATTAGACAAGCCTTTTAGAGAAGGTGATTGGGTACTGAAATGGAATGCAAAAGACCAAGATAAAGGAAAACACGGTAAGTTTGAGGCATTATGGTTAGGACCTTACATGGTCGCTTCAAAGGCAGGTGAGAATTCATACTATTTATAGGATATTGATGAAGTTATTCAGGAGTTTCCAACCCATGGTCAGTATCTGAAACCCTTTTTCTCTTGAGAGAAGGAAGTATTCTCTAACTGGTACATTATTTTATTTGTTTTAAGCATTATGATTTTCTTCTCATTATGGTTTTATTTTCTAGAAATAACTGGACTCTTGCTGCATCTAGGTATGAATGCACGTCCCCAATAAGAGCCACAGTTGACACCTAGTTTTGCGAGCATTACATCGATAGGGAAGTATACTTCACTGATATATCCTTCTTCCTTATTTTTCATTTGATAATTTATATTATTTGAAATTCTAATGATTGATCTATGTATACGA
>MU227573.1:86027-96974 GCA_018584345.1 Thuja plicata
ATGTTTTGTTTTGAAAATAGAAGTAAAATTTTAAACATAATGTCATATTTTTATTTAATGTTTTAAGTATTATCTTATTAGTGAAATTCCCTATGTTTTGATAATTAATGTGGGTAATTTATGATTATATTTTAATTTTTATACTCCACTATTTATCAAATACATTTATAAAGTATGGCATGAGTTTATTTCAATTAATAATTAATTAATAAATAAATAATGATGGCCTATATAGAAGCCTAATATATTATGAATATAATAATTTTGATTTTAGGTTTTATTAAAGGACTATCTAATGTTGGGTGTTTTTGTGTAGGAATTAAACATTGGATTATTATGCACAAGTACCCGAGATTAATACGAATCAAATTTATTGTAGGGAATTGTTTCCCTAAAAACCATTATATGGTTTAGTTGTATTTTTAGGGTTAGTTGCTAGGATTAGGTTTTTGTGAAAAGGTATGTCTTTTCACAAAAAACCGTTGAATAATGTATAAATGTTGAGTCAATATAAACTCAGAACATTACAATCTGATTATTATTATGATGGCAAAAAATTGGAAACTCTCTCCCAAACTACAGATTTGAACTTATGTACAAATTTCCAAGTGCAAATATCAGATAAGCGCTTATACTTCAAAGTTAATATAGTTTTTATGTTCAATTAGTTTTTTGAATTACTCTATGAAGCAGGGTATCCTACTATGTTATCTATTTGATACTTTTATTTATAATTAATTTATGCAATTCAAATATCGGTAGCATGGTCTGAGAATCTATTACTGTTCCTTTTGGGCTCTTAATTTGAGTTAAAAAAAACATAGGGATAATTGTATAAGTTGTTTAAAATTTTGTTTCAATTGGAATCCTATAGGATGATGGTCTCACTTTATAGGAGTGAGTTACCTTAAAACTGTCTCCGTCTATACGTAGGATTGACATAATTGACTCTATTCCTGATTTGGTATCAGGCACTGGTCTGTTTGTCATTTGAAATTGTCATTTGTTCTTTCTGTAATTTAAAAATATACCTATATCTTTCTCATAAATTATTTAATTAGGTTTAGCATTATTTTTAGCATTATTTTTAAGCTTTAGATTAAGTTTCAAGCTATCTGATGATTAGGATTTAGGTTTATTTTCCTTCAAAGGATTGTTAACCCTTTTGGAAGGCTTTACTTTTGTTGTCCACGTATTTGTGCAATTTGAAAGTACTTTTGATTTAGGCCTACCAACCTTGGCTCAATTGTGTCAGAATTGCAAAGGCACTTGTTTGTGCCTGTGAGTTGGCCTCAAAACGGTTCAGCATTTTTGAGCACCAACAGGTTCTACTAGTTCAAGATGTGAGATGGTATATACATAGAAAAATCAATGACATAGGTGATTTTGATCTCATCTCGACATATCAGGAGCTTTGCAACACTGAAAAACTCAAGGATGATCACAAGCATTTGGAGGTGAAAGGGTTAACCAATGCCCTACTTTTCTCAAAATAATTTAGAACATAATGGATTCACATTGTACTGAGCTGAGTAAATGATCATAAATTATGGTTAGATGAACCTATGAAGATCAAAAAGGATGTGATACATGCAGTCATTGGGTATCCAACAACTGATAAAGAAAAATCCCTAAGGCACTAGGACAAAAGTAAGATTGAAAAGATAACAGGAGCCGAGTAGGATGGTAGAGGTCTAAGGATGAATACTATTAGTCATACTAAACTAAGTTTTGGAGCCTATGTCATTGCATAAAAGATATTTAAATCCAGTAGACCCAATAGCGTCACATGTGGTGCAATTGACATTCTGTATAAAATTGTGAATAAGGGTTTGCAACTTGACCTAGCCGAGTTATTGTTGAGGCAATTGGAAGAGAATATGAGGAAAATCAGGTCAACATGTTCAAACACATGCAAGTTTGTTTCTTTACTGGTGTGCAAATTTTTCAGTTTGCAAAATGTCTTTCCCTCTGTCAGTAATATAACTTGGGATATCAACTGACCAATCACTGTACAAGTTGGTGAATTCATTAAGAATCTAGGAGAAAAATTTGTACCTATTATGGATGACTATTTCAAGAAGTTCAAAGAGAGAATGGAGAAAAGAACAAGGATACTAGCCCATTTGGTAGAGAAATATAAGGAAGATATTAGTTTTTTGGTAGACACTAACACCACACTTATCAAATTAGTAGAGCCAAGAACAACATGGCTACCCCAAATGGACTATGAAATTGATATAGATTTAGCTTCAAAATAAATAGAGAAACTACTTAATGAGCTTGCCAACAAATCTGCCATGAGATTTGGCACTTTTGATGAAGCTAAGACAAGGATCAAGATAGGAATTGAAGTAGAGAAGATGAGAAGAAAGAAGACCAAAATGGTGAAGAATTTGAAAAGTAAATTTGGTGTAAATGATGATGAACTTAAAAATTTAGTAGATGATACCAAGGAGCAGATTCCAGTCGGTGAAGGAGAAGATCAAGATTCTGAGGCCACAGAATCTGATGAGATACAAGAAGAGTCACCTAATGCTAAGAAGGGAAAAGGAATAAAGGTTGAGACTCCAAATAGGACCATAAAAAGATCGTTGATAGCTAATTCACCACCTTTAAAGAAAGGAATTGTCAGAATAACACAAGCCTCATTGAAATATAGTTATCAAATGAGGAAGTCTAAGGCCACCACCGAGCTCCCTACAAAGAGACAAAGGAATAAGTATGTTAGAGGAAAAGATGATAATGATGAATCTGATGAAAATACTAATCAATTAAAAGTTGTAAAGAATAAGATTCTACAAACTATTGATGATGTAGCTAAAGGAATAAAGTCAACTGGAAGGTTGAGTCATCCAAAGCTACACAAATATGCAAGGTTGATCACTGAGGATCAAGATAAGTTGGAAAAAATTATAGGTATGATGATCACTTATAGAATTTCTACAGACATACCTAAAGAACTTTATGATAAATTATCAGCAAGATAGACATATGGACTGACAAAAAAGAAACAAATGAGAGAGGCATTTATCACTATACTATAGGTTGAATACACTGTTGATGGGATTGATGAAACAATGTAGAAATATGAAAATATTTTTCCAAAGCAATCCAGAGCATTTAATATCCTTCAAGGGAAGTTGAAATAAGTTGACATAGAGAGAAATTTTATATGGACTAATCTCTTGAGTCCTACCGAGTAGCACGAGGCTATAACATCTACCACAGAAACTGAGGGAGATCGACTGAGTCCCAAGCCTATTAATTTTGAAGACACAAATAAATCTGAGGAGGATACACAAACAATAGACCTTACTACTGATTCTGCCAATGTCATGGGAGAAATTCCTAAACTATTAACTACTCTTGGACATGCAGACATCACAATAATTGATATAACCAAAGGCAACCCTGATGATGATGCAAAGGAAGATGAATTTATCATTGGTGCTACCGAGAACCTCAAAGACCAAGAAGCAACTGAGGTATCCTAACCTATGGTACCAGATAATCTTCCTATACTGGTCCAAGCAATTGATATGTCAAATGAAGCACAATAGGAAAATAAGATACCAAAGTAGGTCACAGATACACAAGAAGACAAGGGTGATGAAAATGGAAAGGAGACCAAACATAGTGGAGCTACTACACAGGATGATACACCAAAATAAACCTGTTAGCACTTTTTCTTGCAAAAACAATTTTAATATAACAACATAGTTGTGTACTTGAATGTAGACTTCTATTTCATACAAAAGAAAGGCTAATTGATGAGGGTATTAGATAACATTTGGGGAAACTATTACCTCCTTCTTTTTGAGATTCACTGGCTCAGGAAGGTATTACCTATGTATGATTACTGAATGACAATATCTTTTAAGTGGGTTATCTTCTTATTAAAATGCTGAAGTGTCTTTTAATGGATCAACAAGTAAATGACTATGCAAAATACTATGACTATCCTGATACAGAGCTTAATGATCCACACTAGTATTTGGACTACAAAAATTAGTAAGGTAATAAGGCTTCTCATCCTTCTTCTTTTTTCAGTTCTTATGAACCTAAGGAAGGATAACCTAATTCTTTTTTCAGTTCTTATGAACCTCAGGAAGAATAACCTATTTTGATTCTCTCTTAAAGGAATCAATAAACTGAATTGTATTCCTCTAAAACACAATTACTTGAATGGAATGTATATTGAAATGTGAATGATTTGATAAATTAAAATACTGGTTGGAAAATGATCAATTAATTAGCCAACTATAAATAATTGCCTTATCCTTGAGCTATAGAGTCAATAAATGCAAATCCATAGAAAAATATAAATAAAGATACTATAGGATGCCTTACATCCTATATGCAACTCAGGAAAAGTGCCTTACAAACTACCCTGTTACTCCCACACTGTTGTATCAAATCCTGAAATATTATTATACTCCCTGAAACTACTCACAAAACTTAGTCCTTTCCTTGAAAGAAACTTGCCAGTAGTTAGACAGCTACCTTGTAACGGATATGTTTAAAGTGCCTTATAATTTAAACATAAAAGAGCATACACAATAAGTAAAGAGACAACAACAATATTGAATATGAGCAGCATTGTATTTTATTTATATATTCTTGTTTCAATACATATAGAGACTAAACGCTCAAAGAACTCATACCAAAATTTAGAAGTCTGGCTTGCAACTATATTTCATCATCTAACTCTAAATTGTTTTACAAAATGATACAAGAGAAATATTTATAGGCTTAAACCATCTTGGAATTCTTAAGAAGTAATGATTCTACAAGAATCAGATGGTTATAAGACCTAACCCTAAAATGCAGAAAATACAAAAGACAAGAATAAACTAAGCGGTGGAAGGAAAAAAATGAAAATGAAATCTGATTTGCTTCTTTGTCTTCTTGTGATCTTTGGCGCTTTTGTCTGTATGTGTTCAGGATATTATCTGGTAGTTGTAATGAGATTAAGTGATCACCATTATAGGCTAACCTACACTTATCTTTAAGATGACTAACATTCCTATGCTCAAAGAGCAGGCGCCAAGTGTTTCTCTACTCTTCATCAATGATATCAATGTCCTCTGTAGCATATTTCTTCTTTTTAGGCTTTGTCAGTGCATCCCATGCTACTACAACATCTTCAGCAAGACAATTAAAGCTCTTAATTCTCTCAAGTTGTGCTTTTTTCTTGTTCCATTGAGTATCTGTTATACTCTTGACATCTGTTAGAAATTTATTGATCTAATTGTCATCTCCCTTGATCGGAGGATAAATATGTTAAAATCTGATCCAAAGAGATTTATTCTAGCCTCAATTTGATTTAACTTGCCCTTGAAGAAAGGCAAAGTTACATTTATCTTTTGAATTTCATCACCAACCTATATGACTATCTCTGGAAGATCATTCCTATGTGGTTGCAAAGATGCCAACCTCTAAAATAATTGAGTCCTGCTAGACCATGTTCCAAACTAGGGGTTTAAGATAGAAATAAAATTTGTTACCTCAACATGCAAAATATGAAGCTTATTATTTGCATTTAAAATGAGCTTATTTTTATCCTTTAATAAATTAATCCTATGCTAAAAGATACTCATTAATGATCCTAGGACAATCTTATTGTGCTCCATGATCTATTCCTTTGTTTCAACACTCTCCCTTGTTATCTCTATTTGGACCTCTGCATGTGTAACCTATTTTGGTGATGCAGGGATAACCTCAAGTTTCTCCATCAATTTTTGAGTCAAATCTGAAATTGCTTTCTCCAAAGCATGAATTTTAATGTAACATAGCCCCCTATGTTTTACAATAGCATTGGTCTCTTCCACCAGGTTGTCATACCTTTGTGATATCTATTCAGTTTTATCTACATTTAACTGAGAAAAATGTGACAATACCTATGAAATATCCATGTCATTTGTATTATTAACAGACCATACCATTTGGCTGCCCACCATGTTTTCCTGAATATTTAACAAGGCTGGATTTTGATCCTTAGGAGCTAGGCTCCACATTGCAATAGCCTGAGAATTTGGGTTATAACCAAATCCTTTGATCAGTTCTCCAACCTACACTTCTGATGATAGTTTTAAGTCAGGTTTCTTCCTTATTTGATCAATTATAAATGCTGAGGCTAAATCCCATCCTTCAACAAGTAACATCCCAATGGCTTTGACCAGTTTCCTTTCTTCCTCTGGAGTAATTTTCTTTGTTTCAGGATCATAATCTGGTATAGCCTGGAAGTCTTCATCTGTTACTAGGTCTCCTCCATCCAATTGTAGTTGTTTGCCAACTTTTTGTTGCTTATTCCATCTAAGAAAGTCTTTGAACTCTTGGGTTTTAATGAAGTTATAATCAGCAAGGAATTGTTGCTGATGAATTAACCTTTCTGTTAGAAACACTGAGAGCGGGGGGTGAATCAATGTTTATCTTATTAATTCTATTTCAGCCAATTAAACATATATCAAATGTGCATCCAAAGAAACATAACACAAGAACACATAAAACATGATATGATTACGGAGAACCTTGATCAGAGGAAAACTCCGGTGGGGATTAGTACCCACAAATATTGTACTAGGTATAATGAACCTCTTAAAGTTCCTTTGCCCTGTTAGAAGTAGTCTTTAAAAATTGAGTACAATGACCTGGTTAAAGGTCTGATCCTGTTAGGAGTCTTTTACAAAACACTGTTAAAGGTATATGGCTCACTGCCCAATAAGATGAAGGCTACAACCCTCTGAATGTTGATATGCACTATATCAAAAATGAATTGCTGTGATGACATTGTTGTCTGATCAGTTTTGTGTATGCGTGAATACTCTTACTCCTTTAAAGAGCTATATAATCTGTTAAATTCATAGTACTATCCCTCTGTAACTTCCTCTTACATAATAGTCAACACTTGTAACATATCTTTACATTACATACTTATATCTTCAAATCCGAATAGGCGCGACCCAAAACAAATCACTAGTTGGCCCTAAAACAAAATATACAATGCTTCCAAACAAGTTGGCTCAAGCATTTTTACTACAACATTAATTAAATTAATACAAACTTATAACTAAAGGCACTTAGCCATTACATTACAAAATTATTCACGCTGATCAAAACTGTAGTCGGCTTCCATGCTCTATTTTCTGGACTGTAGGTCTACTGATCTTCTTGTAGCTTTTCTGTACTAATGTTTCATACATTGTGCATCTAGATATAGCATGTATATACATCATATAGTATATACCTAAGCACACATGCTTTGGTGTGATATCTAACACGTGCACTGATGTGCTGATCTTTGTATCTCTCTGTCTGTCCTATTTTCTGTACTTAGTCATTTTATCTTCTAAGTTATCTTAGACAGAAACTTAGTATGAATTTGTTGCCATGATTGACAACAAAAAATAAGTCATGCTTCCTCAGGAAGTCAACTTTCCAACAATCTCCCCCTTTTTCATTTATGACAACAAAGGAATGTGGCTAAGTTACTCAAAATGACTTCATACAAAAATGACTGTATATCATAATGATACATACATATATATTTCTCTACATATACACATTCTATACTACTCCCCCTTTGACATTAATGACAAAGGTGTGCAAAAACTATAAGTCTTCAACATACTTACTCCATGTAGACTTCTGGATACACAAATTTAAGAGATTGAATCTCTTTCTGCCAAAATGCTTTCATATCATCAACTATTTTTAGATGCGCACATAAAGCATATGTCAATTTCTCCATTTTTACCATGAAAGGACCTTGATCATATGTCTATATGGTGTTATCAATCTATTTTATGTTCTCATTGAGAACTGCTAGAGATGGCGCAAGTGCATTCCTCAACTGTGTTTGCCTTACCCTTATCTTGCTGATTTCTAACTTTGCCTTCTCAATTTTGTCTAACTGCCCTTGGTAGAAATTTTTAAATATGTTCATGTCTTGCATCAAGGTTTCAACTAATTTTCTTATGTTATCCACCATTTCTTCTGCTTCTGCTATATTTTTAGTGTGCTAAGAGGTGAGCTTCACTCTATCCATACAGTTTGCTATGACTTTCTTTCCTTTATCTGCCAATTCCTTCAATATAGCCTACCCAATCTTTAAGGAGTTTAGATCTAAGGTAAAGTTCTTTACCAAGTCATTTAGTCTCTCCTTGTATTCTTCTTCTGCAATCTTAGTAGCTGATTCTACTAAGCTAGTGAAATGTGTTTTGAATTTTGTCAGTATGTTATCCACATGTTCAACTATTTGAACTTTAGCAACTTTCTTATCAGCAGGAACTAACTCATTTAGAATGTTTATTGATTCCACAAAGTGAGGGTTCCTCATCACATGTTTCTCTTTTTCCTTTTCCATGGCAAGGACGCTGATCTTGATTAGGTCTTCTTGTCCCCATGCATCTAAATTTGCTGAGTCAGGAGTTAACCTTGACAACAATGAGGTGGATGGTTGAGTGGATGGTGAGAAAATAGTATTCTGACTTGTATCTACACATTCACTTTTGACATGAATTTCCTTTACTAGTGTCTCATTACCTTGAGTATATTTTCATTTATCCAAGTCTATTGGATCAATGGAAGGAACTTCATCTTGTTGTGCAGCGGTATCATCAGTGCACATCTCTTTAGTGCTTACAAATGCCTTATCAAATTTATCCATATCATTATCAGAAGCTGTCATAGATATTTTTACATCATCAATTACTATAGTATCCTCTATATCTTTAGCTATCTCAGAGGTTATTGTTACTGTGGGCACAGAGACCTGTGGACCTATCATAGGCACAATCTGAATTACTAGAGTTGTAGCCTGTTTGGGAGGAGCTGGGGTAACTTTTATTGTAGGCGCCATTGGTGGATGCATATGTTTGTCCATAAATACTTGTGCAAATGCCTTTTTAGTCTCCTTACCAATCTGTTCATTATTTTTAGGGTCCTTGTCTTAGTTTGAAGATGAGGCTTCACTAGATCTAATAGAATAGCCTTCTCATCATGTAAACAAACAGGAACAAGAGTATCCAAAGTTTCTTCTCTAATCTTCATGTCCTCTTCTATAGCATGTCTTTTCATGATCTCTAATATGTTCCATAATTGATATGGTATCACTGTCTTAAGTTCAAGAACTGATTTCTTAAACTTGATCATATGAGATATGATCATAGAGTGTATCTTCATTTTATCAATTTCTTGATACTTGTCATAGACTTTTGATAATGTATCTAATCTCCCTTCATTAACAATCCTGTTTCTCAAAATATTTAGACTAGGTCTAAATCCTACCTCAGGTGGAGCTTGAACATTCTTAGCTTTTCTCCGAGTGTTCCTTGAGGATGGGTGATTTGTAGCCACTTGCTTCCTTCCTCTTGGTTTCCTACTAGGTATAGAAGGTGGAGATGTATCTAGATCAATGGTTGTAGTAGGTGTAGAGGTACTCTCCTCATTTTTCTTCTGATACATCAAAAACAACTAGGGTTTCCATACTTGGTGATTGTTTATGTAGGGTTTCCACAAAATTCTGAAATGGCACGATGACTGGGGCTTTGTTTCAAACTGATTGTTCATTTTATTCAACTGCCAAACTATTATGCCTTCATTCCTTGATGTCTTAGTGCTCCAATGCTCTTTAATTTCTATGCTCTCAAATGTAAATGTGAGAATGATCGACCGCGAACTTCTTTTTATACAATCTGTCACATTTAATGCTTGCAACCATGCATAGAGATTTTCAAACTTTGATCCTGATACAATTTAGATAATGCATGAATGCAAATAGTTATAACATGTGATTTTAACCATGAATCCAAAGGTGCATACTCTGAAGTGAGTACACCAACCGCGTAGGGGTCCTGAGCTAGAATAGCTCCCCCTTAGACCAAGAAGGCCTATTCAAGTAGAAGTAGAGGGTGCGTCCACTATGGATGCATAAACTACTTTGTCAACATCTTTGTCCTTCTTTACTTCAACCCAAATTTTGCTTGAATCTTCATTTTCTTTGACAAACTCCACTTCTCCTTTCTCTTCAAATAGTGACTTTTTAGGATCCTCTTGTTTCTGAGTTTTGGATCTGCAAAACCTTGTGATATGTCTAGCCTTTCCACATGTGTGAAAAATGATAGGAGGTATGATGTTCTTTCTCATCATGCTGCATTGCTTTGCTGTGTGTCTATTGTAGTTGCATATCTGATATGTAATGTTTTGCAAATTTCTTGAGAGTTGATTTCTTTGATTGCTTTGATTTATATTCCTATGATTTTGAGGTTGATTTCTTTGACTTGTTCTACAATGAATAGCCCTGTGACCAAACTTATTATAGGAGTAACAATAACCATTAAAAGGTCTTACCCTATTTGCAATCTCTTGCCAAATGCCCATGTTTATTGCATGCATAACAAGTTCTGTTAACTTGCTTGATTTCTCTTTTAAGTGGTTCAGATATAATCTCTATATTATCTTCAACTTTCTTATCTTCTGAAGATGTTTCAAGTGTTTTCTCTCTCTTTTGTGATGATTTGATTTCATCTTGTGCTGTACTAAATCCAAGACCAGTAGTGTTCCCTTTTTGCCTTTGCACTTTGAGCTGGGATTGAATTGAATCAGAACTTGTGTGAAGTTTATCAATCTTATCCTTTGCTTCTGTTAATTTAGATTCCAACTTCTTTTTTATGTTTTCCAATTCCAGAACTTTCATGTTTGCTTTTAAAAGTTCATCTTCCAATTATTTGCTTTCTTTGATCTTGTCTTCAAAGGTGTTTTGGCTATCTGTAAGCTATTCCTCCAGATCTTCAAGTTTATCCTTTAGAGATTTATTCTCTTCATTAAGATTTTTGACCATTTGTCCTAGATCACTTGTAGAACAATATTTCAGATCTTTTCTTAGCCTTTTAATAAGTATTTGAGAGCCATCATTTTTCAATCTTAGTTCTTCATTTTCCTTCT
>MU227573.1:97088-130140 GCA_018584345.1 Thuja plicata
GGGTGAATTAGTGTTTATCTTATTAATTATATGTCAGCCAATTAAAGATATATCAAATGTGCATCCAAAGAAACATAACACAAGAACACATAACACATGATATGATTACGGAGAAACTTGATCAGAGGAAAACTCCGGTGGGGATTAGTACCCACAAATATTGTACTAGGTATAATGAACCTGTTAAAGTTCCTTTGCCCTGTTAGAAGAAGTCTTTACAAATTGAGTACAATGACCTGGTTAAAGGTCTAACACTGTTAGGAGTCTTTTACAAAACCCTGTTAAAGGTATATGGCTCATTTCCTAGGCTCACTACCCAATAAGATGAAGGCTACAACCCTCTGAATGTTGATATGCACTATATCAAAAATGAACTGCTTTGATGACACTGTTGTCTGATCAATTCCATGTATGTGCGAATACTCTTACTCCTTTAAAGAGCTATATCATCTACTAACTTCATAGTACTATGCCTTTATAACTTCCTCTTACATAATAATTGACACTTGTAACATATCTTTACATTACATACTTATATCTTCAAATCCAAATAGCCGCGACCCAAAAAAAATCACTAGTCGGCCCTAAAACAAAATATACAACGCTTCCAAAAAAGTCGGCTCAAGCGTGTTTTGTACAACATTAATTACTTTAATACAAAGTTATAACTAAAGGCGCTTAGCCATTACATTACAAAATTATTCACGCTGATCAAAACTGTAGTCGGCTTCCATGCTCTATTTTCTGGACTGCAGATCTACTGATATGCCTGTAGCTTTTTCATACTGATGGTCCATACATTGCTCATTTTGATATAGCATGTATATACATCATATATTATATACCTAAGAATGCATGCTTTGGTGTGATCTCTAACACATGCGCTAATGTGCTGATCTCTGTATCTCTCTGTCTGTCCTATTTTCTATACTTAGTCATTTTATCTTCTAAGTTATCTTAGACAAAAAATTAGTATGACTTTGTTGCCATGATTGACAACACAAAATAATTCATGCTTCCTCAGGAAGTCAAATTTCCAATACTTTCATCAATGCATGTTCTAGAGGTAATTCAACATTTTCCTCTTCATCTTGCTGCAACTTTTTTCCTTTTCTGATCTCCTTCCTCAATTGATGGTCATATGGCCTCTTTCAAGGAATAAGAGCATTGAATTCATATTTTTTCTTCTCTCTTCTCACATAGATTATTGCCTGGGAATGCTCTCCAAAGTCAACTCTTTTCTTTTTTAAAGGAGCTCATTGGTAACCTCAATTTATGGGACCTCTATTAGGTCAATAATGTTTTCTCCCTCAACAACATTTTCTTCTACAACTGCCTAATTTACTGGAAGGGGAATGGGTGAGGGGTATCCCTCATCACTATCATCATCATATTCAGATTCAGAGTGCTCTGCTTGGCCCTTCTCCGGAACTACTAGTGCATCCTCAAATTGATTGCACAGGAGAGTGTGAGAGTCAATCATGGCCTCTAGCCTCTTTAAATAAGGTAGATCAGGGAAGAACCCCCCAAAAGACAATCCTTTCCTCTTTACCTGCGTTTCCAAGTCCATTAATTCTTTAATTTTATTTTCTCTCAGAATCACTTCTTCATCCTCAATAATGTTCCTTATGACATCTTCTTCCATGCACTGTTCATGCTCATAAGTATAAGGAATGGTTGGGGTTAGAAGCTTCTTGGCATCTACAAAAAATCACTCTGTACAATGCCACACTCATCCTGTAATGGATTAGCCAATTGTTTACCAAATCTATGGCTCTCTTGCCAATAGTAAATTGATATACTTTAAATTTTCTGGGAGTGAATGTCCCTTTCTTGTGAGGAGCCAGATGCTCCTTATCTGTTAACATGAGCTTCCATATAAACTCCATTGCTGCAATTCTGGCAGGAACATGGAATGGAAGTATGTGTGGTGGATGTGAACATCCATATACTCTAATCATAGTAAAATTATCCTCCAAGTAGAAATAATCCTAGTTGTGATGTCCAGGACACTTGTCTACATACTCACAAGGCCTCGACAATTGCAGCACCTTGGCTGGTAATCTGGTTTTATTTACTCCTAGACACTGTAGTAATGGATAAACTTTCCAGTTCTCAAATGCAAATAACTCACAATCCTTAGCAGTATAATTCCAAATCCTTAACCTAAATTGAATAAGGTTGGGCTGACCCTGGTGAACTCTTTGTGGCCTCAAATTATTTAAATCCATCATAGTGTAATTGTAATACATTATCAAGTGCATCAGGATAGAGTAATGCAAAAACTTAGGCTCATTTTCTTTATTCTGGATGTCCACAAATCCCTCATGCATTCTATCAATTACATAATGAATATAATCACAGGTGGTGCTAGCATGGACATCCTGCAAGTCTAAGATAACCATCAAGATATCTGTAGTGATCTTCTCTGTACCCTCGTCCCTCCCTAATACTCTATAGAGTGCAAAAGAAATGTACTTGATATAATGAATCAAATCCTTATAAGAATAAGGTGCAAGTCCTGGCATGGGGGTAATATAATTCTTAATCTGTCTAGGAATATGCCTCTGTATAAAATTTTTAACTACCCTAGCCTATTTTTCATACCTAGCTTCCTGTTTCTTCATGTCAATCTCTGTTGACATAGGGTAGTAGAGGTTGAAGGCTTTCATAAATGAATTTATGTTTAAGGCTACTAGTGTAGTGCCATCACTCCTCTTAATTATCTTAGAAATCACATCATAATTATTTGCTAAGGCTAGAACAAGATTAGTATCTAAGAATACATCAGGCACAACTAATTTAGCTAACCCACATTTTTAAGGGTTTGACACAGGTACAAATTCATCACTATTTTTTATAAAAATAATTAAAGAGAGAGTAACTTGATGAACCTGGAGTTTTGGCATCTCGGATATATGCTAGGTCATCATTCAAGATATCATCCTTCGACTTCTTATTCTGTGTTGATCCTAGCAATAATGTCAAAAATTCATCTAAGAAATTCCTTTTCCCCTTAGCCTCATCGTCTATTTCTTCACTTTTCCCACTAGTGGAAGCTACACTCATTGCTCTAATCATCCTGGCTTCTTTCTTTTATCACACCCTTTTGACCGATATTGAAACAAATCTTCTCACTGGAAACCCTTACTTTTGAACTATAATGCATTGAAAATAATTAAAGGTTCTGAAAACCAACCAAATTTCCTTGAATTATGAGTTGGAAATCTTGATTTCTTAACTTTTCAAAAGCTGGCAACTCTCTATTTTTTAGACACTGATAACTTGGAAATTTCTTTGCTCTAGATTCAGAAGGCAATGTAAATTAAAATGAAGCACAATATCATCTATTTATGGTAAATAATGATCAAGGTACATAGCTCATAATTGGGTAATCCCATCACTTCTGCCTTCAATTCAGCATACTGTGACATCAATGCTTTCTCCTAGCCATAGCCTTTGATTATGACAAGAAATCAAATTTGAATGAATGTAGAATTGATGAAAAATCCTTATTAAATTTGACAAGAGGCCAATTCTGATCTGATTGGCTGATCCTTAGACACCTCAGCTACCTTTCCAAGCTATCATAACTTCTCTAAATCTTCATTGGGTGATGACTTTTTAACTTTGGTGCATCAACAACTGTATTAATTTTTACCATGCCTTAACTTTCACTTTTCCTTATTAGCGACCTCACGACTACAACTTATCTCCATGTCGCTGAGAAAAATCCTTAACTGTGATTAGTTTTTGAGACTTGGTGACACAAGGTATTATTAACTTCACTTCTACCTTTAGTTTAATTTTTTGTGACCATGCGACTGTGGAAAAGCTAAGTCACTGAGAGATTTCCTTTACTCTGGGTTTATTCTGAGACTACGTGATCACCGTTGATTTCATTTTGATCTGACACCCTTCACCAAGTCTTGTAATCTTTTGGTATAACCCTAAATTGTTATGATACTTCATGACATAAGCTTTGTGTCTTAATTTCTAAATAACTTATCACTTGATTATTTTAATTGGAGACTTAGTGACCAAGATTTTAATATCTTTTCTTTAACAACTTAATTCCTTCTGGAGACTACACGACTAGAAATTGTCTCATTATCGCTTAACAAATTTCACTTTATCAAATCCATCAAGAGACTCCCTGAATACCATTGATCTTTCTTACCTCAGCATCTGATGACCAAAATTAAGTCTCATAATATTTATACCAAACCCTAATATGTCTTGAGACCTAGCGACTAAAGCATAATGTAACCTTTATTTCTTTTTGTCTCTTAGTCGCTGGAAGAAAATACACTTGGCCAACTTATTCAGAGATTACCCAACAACCATTGATGTTCAATCTGACAACATCTAATAGCTTATGCTAAGTCTCTTAATATTTCATGTAAACCCTAAATCATCTCGAGACCTAGAGACAAAACCCTTTGTCTCATGATCGCCAAATAATTTTACTGTATTAAAAATTAATTAGAGACCACACAATTATAACTTTGTCTTTATCATACTTAGTCATGTGTCTCAATGTTATTCCTTATCTCTTGATCACTGAATAACTATTAACTTTTCTAATGCTAAAAGTGACTTGGCACCATCCATTAGATCTTACCTTGATCTAACGACTGTCTCCAAGTCTCACAATCTTTTTCTTAACTCATCTTTTATTTTGAGACCTAGCGACTGCATTTATTTTGAATCATCTTTAACCCTGGCTTGTTTTAGAGACCTAGCGACCAAAGAAAACTCAATGTCATTGAATGATTTACTAACCACAAAGTTTATTTGGAGATATCTCGACCACCGTTAGATCTTTCATTAGATGGACGGTCTGTGCCATGTCTTGTAATCATTGAAGCATATTATTTTTCATTAAGAGATAGTGTGACAAAGGCAATTCACTGAGTCTCATAACCATATGAAATATTCTCATAACATCAAGAGACTAAGCGACCAACATAAAAGCACATGATCTATTCTTAGGACTTAAGTGTGAAAAAGTAACTTCAAAATAGACACTCAACCAAGAAATTAGGGCGTTTTGCAATTTTTAAATAGAAATAACCCTAGGGGTTAGGGTTTTTAACATTTTCAACTAGGTTTTGAGCTAAAACATTTATTTGCAGAGGTATATAAGCACTTTTGACCATGAATTTCAACTTTTTGAGCATAGGAATGACATGAAACTTCAAAATTTTATAAGGCAAACTTAAAAACAAGAAATACAACCAATAGTGGCTCTCTCCGAGGATGACTAAACACAAGTTTATGAAAAGAATCTTAGAATCTCTTGTTGCAGACCTTTTTTATTTGATGTTGATTAACCTATTGCTAAAGAGAAACACACAACTGAAAGGGAAACCTACTTATATATGTATGATACAAAAATTACTGTGCATAAAAACTTTTATCTTTTCAACTGAAGAAAGGCTTCAAAAATTGCCCATGTACAGGCAACTCAAATTCCTCTCCATTCATATTCTTCAGAAGATTAGAATATTTTCCAAAGCTCTGAGAAATGACAAAAGGTCCAAGCCACAATGAATCAAACTTCTTATGCTTTCCTTTATCTTCTGCCCTTACATTCCACTAAAAAACAAGGTCATCTGGTTGGAATTTTCTATTACTAGCCCTTTTGTCAAATAGATAATTCATTTTTTGCTATAAATTTATGTTCTCCTTTTGGCTATACTTTCTGATTCCATCCAACTCTGTCAACTGCATCACTTTGTCTTGCATACTATTAGAAATCTCTAATTGTTCTTCTTGTATAAACTTGTATACTGGTAACAAATTATTAACAGGCAGTCTTGATTTCATACCATATACAAGTTCAAATGTCAATTTGCCTGTTTCCTTTTTAACTGTTATCCTGTTAGCCCATAATGCTAATTTCAATTTTGTATGCCATTCTCTCTTGTTCTTCTCAAGAGTCTTTTTCAAAATCTTCAATATACTTTTGTTACTAGATTCAACTTGTCCATTTTCTTGAGGATGGTATGGGGATGAATATGACATCATTATCCCATACTTCTCACAAAAATATTTTATCTCATCTGACCTAAAACACATGGCATTGTCCATTACTAACTTTATAGGCACACCAAATCTAGTTAATATATTTTCCATCATGAATTGAATAACAACCTTACTTGTTTCCTTTTTGTGGTGATAGCTTCAATCCATTTTGTAAAGTAATCTGTGGCTACAAATATCCAACTGTGTCCACCATTGGATTTTTTTGAAAATTCACCTATAAAATCAATTCCCCACATAGTAAAAGGGGCTTCAACACTTACAGGATTTAGTAATAGAGCTCCTGAAAATTTTAACTTATTTATGAAACTTTGACATGGCTCACATCTCCTGACATATGCATGGGTATATTTGAATAAACTAGGCCAAAAATAACCAGCCCTTAGGATCTTATGGGCAGTAGTCTTGGCAAAATAATGGCCTCCATAGAACCCAACATGCATTTCATTTAATATTTTATTAGATTGGCTTTGATCTAGACATAGCAATAATACAACATTTCTATCTTTCCAATATAAATCTCCTTGTACTAAGGTGTATCTCTGAGCCTGTAATCTGAGACTTATCTTTTGGTTATCTATCATAGCATCAAGACACTTGGCATTTTTTTAAGAAATATACAATGTCAACATAAAATGGTTCTTTCTATATACTTGTAATTGTTTGATCATGTATCTCTATTTGAGTTACTTGTACTAAATCCAAGTTCTCCTCTGTCATGAGCTTTGCCAAACCTTGACCTCTTACCAATTTTGTAATGTGGATTTCTAGGTTGAATTCCCAAATTTGGTTAATCCACTTACATCTCTTACCAATCACTTCTGATTGGGTAAGAATTTCCTTTACTACTGCATGAGGTACATATGCCAACACCTTAGCACAAACTAAGTATGGTCTAAAATATTTTACAGCCTTTACTAGGGCATATGCTTGCTTTTCCATCATCTCATAATTTAGTTCTGCAACTTGAAGGGATTTGCTAGAAAAGGCTATTAGATTTTCAAACCCTTCATCATCTTTTTGTAATAGAACAACAACAATAGTGTGAAAAGATGCAAAAGAAAATAGAGAAAGGGCTTACTGTAGTCTGGTGATTTCAAAATAGGTGCCTCCTATACTACCTTCTTTATTCTCTCAAATGCTATTTGAGCTTCCTCATTCCAATAAAATTTTGCATCTTTCTTTAGCAACTTGATAATTGGTTTGACAACCTCTGCAAAGTTAGCTATAAATCTTCTGACAAAGTTTATCTTTCCTAAGAAATATTGTACTTTTTTATATTTTTTGGAGCAATGAATTTTTGGATAGCCTCTATTCTCTCAGGGTCTATCTTGACTCCAGCTTTGGACACTATATGTCCTAGTAACTTTCCTTCTGTAACTACAAAATGAAATTTTCTAGGGTTTAGTGAAACACCATACTCTAAAGCCTTATTAAATTTTTTCTCTAGGTGTTCACATTGATCCCCTTATTTTTTAGAATATGCAGTCAAGTCATCTTGATAAATACCCATAAATAGATCAATAAATTATTTAAATGCCACATCCATGGCTCTCTGGAAAGTTTCTCCTGCATTTATTAATCCAAAGGGCATTATGACTTAGACATAGGTTCCCTATGGAGTAGTAAAAGCAGTCTTGAATTGCTCTGATTCTTTCACAAGTACCTAATTGAAGTTTGAGAATCCATCCATCATTGATAGGAACTCACAACCAGTTACCTTATGCAACATTGCTTCCATATTTGGTAGAGAATAGTTATCTTTTAAGGAAGCAATATTCAAGTTTCTAAAATATACACACAGTCTTATGTAATCACTCTTCTTTCTTATTGGTACTAGGTTTGAGACCCAAGTTGAGTGTCTGATTGGCTGAATGATTCTAGCATATTTTAACTTCATCAACTCCTGTTGCATTTTAGGAGCCAACAAAGGATTAATAGGTCTCTGCTTCTATCTGAATGGTTTCATGAGTGGGATTTCATGTTGGAAAAGATCCTCTCTATAAGCCTTAAGATCTTCATATGACCAAACAAAAACATGCTTATGTTTTCTTAGTAGTTTTATCAGGTTGGTTCTAACATGAGAGTCTAATCCTTTTCCAATGTAAACTATTTGAGGAGTGGGCTGTGAACCCAAATTTATTTCCTCCAAATCCTCAATCTTGGCATTGCTTATTCTTGATTTTTTTCACTTTGATTAGTGAACAATGCCTCTAGTTCTACCAGTCCCTTAGGAATTTGGTTAGAACTAATTTGGAAAACCTCATCCCCCAGTATACAATCCTTACCATCAATGAATTCAAGCACATTATTGCAATCTATATGCTGGTCCTCATAAAGGTCAAGGCATTGAAGAAATCTAAGGATATCTTGTTCATCCTCAAACTCTTTCCAATTGTAAATGTTTCTTGGGATAACTAGTCTTCTTTTTACTTCCATAATTAATACCCCATTTAAAGTCATATCATCAGTTTTCAAGGCAACATTAGCCAAGAAATATTCCATTATGTTTCTAGACCTTTCTATCCAGTTTATATTAAAGGCATCAAAGAATTCTGTTTGATCCCAAATAGCATGTCTATAGATTTTCAATCTGTCATTCTTTACATCATATTTGAATCTCACCTAGGCTACTACTAATTATGAGTCACCATAGACTTTTAAACATTTTATACGATGTTTAGTAGAAATTTCTATCCCTAGAAACAAAGCTTCATACTCTGCTATATTATTTGTACATTGAAAAGATATCAGAAAAGAATATTTGAATGTGGTACCTGATAGAGAAATAAATGGAACTCCAGCTCCTGAGCCTTCCTTTGAACAGGCTCCATCAAAGTACATCTTCTGCAAACCATCATTTTGTACAGATAACTCCTTCACCAAAGGATCAAAATTTTCACACTAGTGATCACTTCTTTTGATTATGAAATTGTCCATGTCAATGTCAACACAATAATTAATATCTGTATCTTCAAGAAATTCTATCATGTGAGGTGTTCTTCCCTCTCTAGATAGATTTACATTATTTCTAGCTATATTGAAAGTGGCATAGGATAGGTCACATTGAATACTGCCACCCATTGAGGCACTCCATTTTCTAGATAACAACATGTCATAGTGTGGTGGTATGTCAACCACTAATACACTCATAGTTAACACTATATCTGGACACATGGCTAATTTGTAGGGTAGGGATTTAATAGTTCCAACAACAAGAATTTCTCTTGAGTCCATTTCTTGGAATCTCCCATGAGGAGTGTCTACTTGTAAACCCATGGATCTCATAATCTTTGCAGGCATTACTATATTTGATGCTCCTGAATCTATCATACATTTTTTTAGCATCTTTTCATTTATAACCAAAGTTAAGAAAAAGGGGTCAACAACCCCTGCAGAAGTATTTGTGTTCAAGTAGATCTGAGGGATTTCAGAGATCATCCCCTCAGGCTCTTTCCCCTTGTTTTTGGATTTATTTTTAATATGCTTTGTTTTCTGAGGTTTTATTAGTGACACATTATTCAAGACTGACATAACTTTATCTTTATGTTCTTTTATTCTCATTATCTCAAGGAATGGGACCTTCATAGTCATCAGAGATAGGCACTGCCCCATATCTACTGGAGTATACTTTATATCAATGATTTTAGATTTTTCTACAATAATATTATTCTCTTCTATTTGGATATTCATAGCAGGTTCTTCCCTCCTAGATTTCTTATTTTCCACTTTAGGGGAAGAAGAACTTGCCTCTGGCTCTTTAGCCTTTTCCACATGTACATATTTTTTGTCATTAGCTTTGTTTACTATCTTGACCTTAGGCCTATTTTCATTTTCCCTAGGTCCATCCTTTTTAGGTACATATTTGGCATATGTTTTGTTTTCTTTTATAAAGATGCCTGATGGTTGACTACCAACATTACCCACCACTCTATTTCTTAGGTGATAGTTGTTCCTAGCTTTGTTCACTAAGTCAGCAGTGATTCTTGATTTTTCCTCATCAGAGGCTTTTCTCACTACTGGAGATTCCTGACTATTTTGGGAATAAAATCTTATGTGGTCATCCATTTCTTCTTCTTCACTATCTGACAAGACTTGTTGCTGGTGAATTTCTATTCTTCCTTGCAAGTCATATATGCCATGGTTCTCAATTTATTCATCAGAATCCATATCATGACAAGAATATGCATTATTCATATTATAATCACATGTATCATCTTCATCCTTATCTTGCCCCTCATTTGATTTTAAATCTAAAGAAACAACACAAAAGTCAGGATTGTGTGGTACCTCATAGGCCTCACACTAGAAGTCATCATTGCACATATGAAAAACATTTTTATGTAAAGGATTAGGGGTCATATTCTCAGTTTTCTCTTTTTTAGGTGGAGCAATAGGCTTCCCATCCTTAAATTGGGTACCATAAGGGTAGTTTTGCGTCCTATTTTGTGGATTGTAATTATTATTATAGGATGGATTATTGTTTTGTGGAGCCCTATACTCTCTGTACTCAGGTTCCTTTTGATTTCTTCTATTAAAGCGTGGATCCTCTCTTTTACCCAACTTCCCTGATATCCTTATGTTCATTTCTATGTTCACAACTGTTTTATAGGCTTTTGTTAAAGTCCTAGGATTTTTATCCCTGAATGCGTAACCCATTTTTGAATCAAATGCATTAAGATAGGTAGCCAAACACACCTTTTGGGCCAGCTTCATCTTTTGGAATAGCTTATGCATAGCTCGCTGAAATCTTGTATTGAACTCTGTTACTTCTTCATTTGAGTTCTTCCTTATGTTGTTAAACTCATTAAGAAAAAACCCTTCATTAGTCTTGTCACCATACTGATCCTTGAAAATATGAATTAGTTCATCTATCATTCCTATAGAACCATGATATAAGCTCCTAAACCATTCCCTAGCATCTTCTACTAGAGGTTGCACAAATAGATTCATAAGAACATCTTCATGATTGATATTTAAATCATCTATGACATCAAAGAATTTTCTTAAATGTTCTTCACAGGTGACAAAATTATTACCTGAAAATTTTGGGATCTTCTCTCCCATATCCTCTGGTATGACATTAGGATAACCTGGAATTCCAAAGAAAGAAAATTTCTTATACCTTTCTACAGGAAGAGGCCTTTGAAATTTGTCATTCTCCTTAGGAGCAAATAATTTGATATGGTCTTTGAAAGAAGAAGCCTTATTTTTTGATGTTGTAGGGTGCTCTATATCAGCAAAAGAAATTGTAGTTGACTGCAAAAAGTCAAATTTTATTTTCATTTCAATGGTAGAAGCTTTTGCTTCAGCTTTTTCCAACATCTTATCCATAGTTTCTTTTTCTTGTCTAATTTTTTCAAGGTCAATGTCTAATTTGGACATTTGCTCTGTCAGGTTCTTTTGAGTTTTAGGCTTCTCAACTTCTGTTTTTGCAACTTTACTCTTTCCTTTATCTTTGAAGTCTTGAGAACCTAAATTTTTGTGGGTGCTGGGAATCTCTTGGTCTCTGAGAGACCTCTATATATTCTTTGTAGCTTGATGTCTTAAGGTTCTTTTCCTATACTTATCAACGTCTTTCTGCTCATGTTTTTTCTTCTTATGTTCTTTTTACCTTTTCATCTGTTGAACAAGGGTAAGTTGTTTCATGAGGATTCTTTATTCCTCTGAAAGCTCATCAGAAGGAAATTATTCAGAATATGAACTAATTGTATCTTTTCCTTCTCTCTCACTAGAAGTGCTAGTGACTGCATAGGTATCTAGTCCAAGGCTTGGGGCTTCTAAATATTCTGAGGCACTCTCTTCTTGACTAGACTGATTATTGTTTTTCCTTCTAGTGCTATTCTTTTCAATTTTTGGAGGAGAATCATTAATAATTTCTTTGTTTTTCTTTAGTCTCCAAGATATCCTAGTTTTTGAAGTAGTGGGAATCCCACTATCCAACTCAACTTTTGGATTATTCTTCATTCTATACCTAGTATTCATATTTGAAAATATATCACTTATCTTTTCCACTGATCATAGAGATTTCACTTTTAGAGTCGTCACTCAAACTTGGAAAATACTAAATAGTATTAGAATGACTTAGGAAACTTTAATTGCAAATTTTATTTATCTTTTGTAACTTATATAATCTCTATCCCCGGTAGAGTGGCCAATTTGTTAGCACTTTTTCTTGTAGAAACAATTTTAATATAACAGTATAGTTGTGTACTTGAATGTAGACTTCTATTTCATACAAAAGAAAGGCTAATTGATGAGGGTATTAGATAACATCTGGGGAAACTATTACCTCCTCCTTCTTTTTTGAGATCCACTGGCTCAGGCAGGTATTACCTATGTATGATTACTGAATGACAGTATCTTTTAGGTGGATTATCTTCTTACTAAAATGCTGAAATGTCTTTTAATGGATCAACAAGTAAATGAATATGCAAAAGACTATGAATATCCTGATACAGAGCTTAATGATCCACACTATTATTTGGACTACAACAATTAATAAGGTAATAATGATTCTCATCCTTCTTCTTTTTTCAGTTCTTATGAACCTCATGAAGGATAACCTAATTCTTTTTTTTTAGTTCTTATGAACCTCAGGAAGAATAACCTATTTTGATTCTCTCTTAAAGGAATTAGTAAACTAAATTGTATTCCTCTAAAACACAATTACTTGAATGGAATGTATATTGAAATGTGAATGATTTGATAAATTAAAATACAGGTTGGAAAATGATCAATTAATTAGCCAACTATAAACCAGTGCCTTATCCTTGAACTATAGAGTCAATAAATACAAATCCACAGAAAAAGATAAATAAAGATACTATAGGATGCCTTAAAACCTATATGAAACTCAGGTAAAGTGCCTTACAAACTACCCTGTTACTCCCACACTCCTGTGTCAAATCCTCAAATATTATTATACTCCCTGAAACTGCTCACAAAACTCAGTCCTTTCCTTGAAAGAAACTTGCAATTAGTTAGATAGCTACCTTGTAACCGATATGTTTAAAGTGCCTTACAATTTAAACATAAAAGAGAATACACAATAAGTAAAGAGAAAACAAAAATATAGAATAAGAGTTGTACTATATTTTATTTATATATTCCTATTTCAATACATATAGAGACTAAACACTCAAAGAACTCATAACAAAATTTAGAAGTCTGGCTTGGAACTATATTTCATCATCTAACTCTAATTTTTTTACAAAATGATACAAGAGAACTATTTATAGGGTTAAACCATCTTGGAATCCTTAAGAAATAAGGATGCTACAAGCTTTGGATGGTTATAAGACCTAACCCTAAAATGTAGAAAAGACAAAAGACAGGAATGAACCAAGTGGTGGAAGGACAAAAGTGAAGAATGAAATCTGATTTGTTTCTTTGTCTTCTTGTGATCTTTGGCACCTTTGTCTATATTTGTTCAGGATAGTATTTGATATTTGTAATGAGATTAAGTGCCCTCCATTACAGGATAACCTACACTAATCTTTAAGATGACTAACCTTCTTGCGCTCAAAGAGTCGGCACCAAGTGTTTCTCTACTCTTCATCAATGATATCAATGTCCTCTATGTAAACTTTCTTCTTTTTAGGATTCGTCAGTGCATCCCATGCTGCTACATCATCTTCAGCAGGACAATTAAAGATCTTAATGCTCTCAAGTTGTGCTTTTTTCCTATTCCACCAAGTATCTGTTATAATCTTGACATCTGTTAGAAATTTTTTGATGTCAGTATCATCCTTAAAGGGTTCATCCAAAATATTATTATAACATTCCATATCTCATTCTGCACCGTCAGTAATAAATACCTCTTTCTTAGGCAGTTTAGTATCAAATTTTGCTTTCCATGCCTCTAAGGCTTTGATCTGATTGTCATGTCCCTTTGATCAGAGGAATAAATCTATTAAAGTCTAATCCAAAGATATTTATTATGGCCTCAACTTGATTTAACTTGCCCTTGAAGAAAGTCAAAGTTACATTTATCTTTTCAATTTCATCACCAACCTCGGTGACTATCTCTGGAAGATAATTCCTATGTGGTTGCAAACATGCCAACATCTCAAATAATTGAGTGCTGCTAGACCATGTTCCAAAGTAGGGGTTTAAGATAGAAATAAAATTTGTTACCTCAGCATGCAAAACATGAAGCTTATTATATGCATTTAAAATGAGATCAGTTTTATCCTTTAATATATCAATCCTATGCTGAAAGATACTCATTAATGATCCTAGGACAATCTCATTGTTCACCATGATCTATTCCTTTGTTTCAACACTCTCACCTGTTATCTCTATTTGGACCTCTGCATGTGTAACCTCTTTTGGTGATGTAGGGATAACCTTAGGTTTCTTCATCAATTGTTGAGTCAAATAAGAAATTGCTTTCTTCAAATAATGAATTTTAATGTAACATAGCTCCCTATCTTTTAAAATAGCACTGGTCTCTTCCAATAGGTTGTCATACCTTTGTGATATTTGTTCAGTTTTAGCAACATTTTATTGAGAAAAATGTGACAATGCCTATGTAATCTCCATGTCATTTGTATTATTAACAGACCATACCATTTGATTTCCCACCATGTTTTCTTGAATATTTAACAAGGCTGGCTTTTGATCCTTAGGAGCTAGGTTCCACATTGCAACAACCTGGGAATTTGGGTTATAACCAAATCCTTTGATCACTTCTCCAAACTGCACTTCTGATGATATTTTTAATTCAGGTTGCTTCCTTATTTGATCAATTATAAATGTTGAGGCTAAATCCCAACCTTCAACAAGTAACATCCCACTAGCTTTGACCAGTTTCCTTGCTTCCTCTAGAGTAATTTGCTCTGTTTTAGGATCATAATACTGTATAGCTTGTAAGACTTCAACTGTTATTGGCTCTCCTCCATCCAATTACACTTATTTTCCAACTTGTTTCTTATTCCATCTAAGGAAGTCTTTGAACTCTTGGGTTTTGATGAAGTTATCATCATCAATGAATTGTTTTTGATGAATTAAGCTTTCACCAATGCATGTTCTAAGAGGTAATTCAACATTTTCCTCTTCATCTTGTTGCAACTATTTTCCTTTTCTGATCTCCTTCCTCAACTGGTGGTCATATGGCCTATTTCTAGGAATAAGAGCACTAAATTTATCTTTTTTCTTCTCTCTTCTCATATAGATTATTGCCTGGGAATGCTATCCAAGTTCAACTCTTTTCTTTTTTAAAGGAGTCTCATTGGTAACCTTAATTTTTTTTACCTCTGTTAGGTCAATAATGTTTTCTCCCTCAGTAACATGTTCTTCTACAACTACCTAATTTACTAGAAGGGGAATGGGCAAGGGGTATCCCTCATCACTATCATCATCATATTCAGATTTAGAGTGTTCTACTTGGCCCTTCTTTGGAACTACTAGTGCATCCTCAAATTGATTTCACAAGAGAGTGTGAGAGTCAATCATGGCCTCTAGCCTCTTTAAATAAGGTAGATTAGGGAAGAACCCCCGAAAATACAATCCTTTCCTCTTTACCTTCCTTTCCAAGTCCATTAATTATTTAATTTTATTTTCTCTCAGAATCACTTCTTCATCCTCAATAATGTTCCTTATGACATCTTCTTCCATGCACTGTTCATGCTCATAAGGATAAGGAATAGTTGGGGTTAGAAGCTTCTTGGCATTTGCAATAAATACCTCTATATCAATGTATCTATACAATGCCACACTCATCCTATAATTTCTTAGCCAATTGTTTACCAAATCTATGGCTCTCTTGCTAATAGTAAATTGATATAATTTAAATTGTCTAGGAGTGAATGCCCCTTTCCCATGAGGAGCCAGATGCTCCTTATCTATTAACACAAGCTTTCATAAAAAATACATTGCTGCAATTCTGGCAGGAACATGGAATGGAAGTATGTGTGGTGGATGTGAACATCCATATACTCTAATCATAGTAAAATTCTCCTCCAAGTAGAAATCACCCCAGTTGTGATCTCCAGGCCACTTGTCTGCATACTCACAAGGCCTCAACAATTGTAGCACCTTGGCTGGTAATATGGTTTTATTTACTCCTAGACACTGCAATAATGGATAAACTATCCAGTTCTCAAATGCACAGAACTCACAATCCTTAGCATTATAATTCCAAATCCTGAATCAAAATTGAATAAGGTTGGCTGACCCTAGTGAACTCTTTGTGGCCTCAAATTATTTAAATCCATCATAGGGTAATTGTAATACATTATTAAATGCATCAGGATAGATTAATGCAAAAACTTAGGCTCATTTTCTTTATTCTAGATGGCCACAAATCCCTCATGCATTCTATTAATTACATATTGAATATAATCATAGGTGGTGCTAGCATGGACATCCTGCAAGTCTAAGGTATGTTAGAATAGTCCCAAAGGATAACTGAGAGGGGGGGGGGGGGGGGGAANGGGGGGGGGGGGGTGAATCAGTTATTAGTTACTTCAATCCTTTTTAATTATTTAACTTTAGTATACAACAAAGTAAATGCATAATCAGATAACACAGTACTCAACACACAATTTGATTACGGGGAAACCAAATGGTAAAAACCCCGGTGGGAATTATCACCCACAATAAACTATAATTGTTTGTAGTAATCCCTATTAGAAGATATTTCAACCTTGTTAGGAGTTGTACAATACAATGCAATAAGTATAGTGACCTAGTTAAGGGTCAAACCCTATTAGAAGTCTTTTACAAATACCCCTGTTAGGGATGGTGGACTCACTGTCCAAAAGCTCACTGCTTGATGGTGAAGGCTACAACCTTCTAGATAATAGATATTCACTATATCTGATGATTAAATGTAGAGTAGACCTGATATCTTGATTAGTTCTAGTGTATTACAGTCTTTTACTTCTTCTTCACATAGACCCTTGATGAATGAACCAACTCTGATAATATGTTCTATACATCTTTCTACTCTTTTCGTGTCATTCACACTTAGTGTATCACAATTGAACTACTATAATTATCTTCTCCAAACTAGAAGGTCATGTTGGCTCTTAGAAACACTTCATCAATATCTTAGTTGGCTTAACTAAGCACACAAACAATATTAAGTCCGTGCAAGTCAATGCTGAACAGACGCGACGCTTCACTGAGTCAGCCTCACCAAATTTACCATAACTTTGCAATCTTCTTGAGACATGTTTGGCACCTTTGGATTTATATCATCAACTCATAATTAATCATGCATATACACACACATATCCTAAAGATAGGTGCAACTCATGAAACACGTTATTTACATCGGCCCTAAACCGTTATGCTTCCAGAACTGCAACTGCCAATAACAAAATTGCATAACTTTACTGAAACATCATATTTGGGTCTATGTGTATGAACATAACATAATAAAAATGTAAAAAAAATGTATCTATCCACACAAGTCTTCATGTCATCATTCAGATAAGTACATACAGAATTACAACTGTGTATTATATGCTGTCATCAATGACAAACATACAAACAATCAACTCTCTGAATCATATCTCCAAAAATCTCCCCCTTTGACATTGATGGAAACATATGATATCAAAAACATCCTCTATTCATGGTGTCCTCTTTCTTTTAAAATCTTATCAATATCCTCATCAAAGATTTCTCTAAACTGCTGCAGTTCCTCTGACTGTGTTTTTGTTCTATGTATATACTCCCCTAGAGTATAAGCTCCCCCTTAGTGCATACTCCTCCTTACTATATAATCCCCCTTTGACATCGATGGAAAAGGGTGCCATAGTCTTTTTAGGTATAGGTACTACTCCAGAAGTAGAGTAGTCAACCATTCATCAGTCACTTAATGACTGATGTCTTTGCTGCTTCTTCTAAACAAACTTAGGAGAGGGAATTACTCACAACTTCTCCCTAAGATACTAAAAAGTATCCTTTGATAAGGGTTTTGTGAAAATATCTACCAACTATTCTTTGGTGCTCACATAGTCCAATTTCACCTCTTTGTCTGCAACCTTCTCTCTTAAGAAATGGTACTTGATCTCTATTTGTTTTGTCTTTGCGTGCATGATATGGTTCTTAGACATGTTGATAGTGCTAGTATTATCACAATGAATAACAATAGGATAATCAACCTAAATGCTAAATTCTTTAACCATCTGCTTGAGCCAAACCATAGTTGAAAAATTCAGTGCTGCTGCAACATATTTAGCTTCTACTGTGGATTGAGAAATACAGTTTTGCTTCTTGCTTATCCAAGAAACTAACCTGTCTCCAAGGAATACTGATCCTCCTGAAGTGCTCTTTCTATCATCAATACAACCTACCCAATCTGCATCTGTATACACATGAAGCTTTACATTCTCTGATTTAGGATACCATAAACCATAGTCTATAGTTCCCTTTAGAATTTTGAATATCCTTTTGACTTCCATTAGGTGACTCTACTTGGGTTCAGTTGCAAATCTTCCAACAATGCAATTTGCATTAGATATGTCAGGTCTAGATTGAATTAGATAAATGAGTTTACCAATCATAGATTTGTACAATGTCTTATCAACTGTTGTGGAGTCATCATCTTTTGAAAACTTGCTTCCTATTATCATGGGAGTGCATACTGGTTTACAATCATCCATCTAAAAGGTCTTCAGTATTTCCTTCACATATTTAGACTGATTTATGAATATACCTTTATCTATTTGCTTTACATTAAGTCCCAAAAAGTATTTTATAGGACCAATCATACTCATTTCAAATTCATTTTGCATTTCTTTTGCAAATGCTTTAGTGAGCTTATCATTACCTCCAAAGTTAATGTAATCAATAATTATAGCAACTAACAATAATCCATCAGGTGTTTCTCTTGTAAATAAGTTATAATCTGCATACCATGTGTGATTCATCTGAAAGACTAAATCCTTCAGGATGTTCAATGTAGACTTCTTCATTCAAATCTCCATTCAGAAAAGCTGATTATACATCCATTTGATAAACTTTAAAGTCTTTGATTGTTGCATATGCCAAATTTTTTTTTATGGCTTCTAGTATGCTCACAAGGGAAAATGTATTAGTGTAGTCTATTCCTTCTCTCTGTGCATACCCCTTGCATACCAATCTTGCTTTGTTTCTTACTATTGTACCATCTTCATTCATCTTGTTTCTGAATACCCACTTTGTTCCAATCACATTTTTGTCACTAGGTCTAGGGACCAATTCCCATGTATCATTTCTATCTATTTGATCTAATTATTCTTTCATTGAATTCTTCCAATTAGAGTCATTGCGTGCATCTTCAACACTTAAAGGTTCAATCTATGAAAGTAAACATACCTCTTCATCTACTACTAGGATTTTTGCTTTTGATCTAGTCAAAACACTGCTGCTCTGATCTGCAATGATGTCATTTTTAGAGTGGTATCTAGATGTGAATTTTGGAACCTTAGGTGTGTCTTCTTCTTCTATTGTCTGTGATTCTTTTCTTCTTGTTTCAAGGTCATTGCATGAGACATCAATGCAATCAAACATTTCTTCAATAACAGTATCTTTGTTGCTAGGTTTGGATTCATCCTCAATCATACGTGCATATTCATAGTATCTTTCTTGAACCATAAAATTTTCATCAATCTTAACACCCGTGCTTTCAATTATCTTCTTTAGTCTCAAATTGAAACATCTATATGATTTTATTTTAGTACAAAAACCAAGGAAAATACCTTCATCACTTCTAGCATCAAACTTGCCAACTCCATCATCTCTCTTGATGTAGCACTTGCTGCCAAAGATTTTGAAATACTTTACTGTAGGTACATTGACAAACCAAAGTTCATAGGATGTCTTGTTCACACCTAGCCTCAATTGGGTTCTGTTGATAGTATATACTGATGTGTTTAATACGTCTCTCCAATAGGTGTGTGCAAATTTTCCTTCAATCATCATAGTGCATGTTGTATCAAGTATGATCCTATTTCTCCTTTCTACAATTCCATTCTGCTGAGGGGTTCTAGGTGCACTCAACTGTCTTTTAATACCATGCTATTCAAAATAGTCATAAAAATGATCAGAGGTGAACTCTCCTCTTCTATATGATCTTAGACATTTCAGTTTTATTCTAGATTCATTCTCAACTTTAGCTTTGAATATTTTGAACTTCTCAAAGGCTTCAGACTTGTCCTTTAAGAACACAACCCACATCATCCTAGAAAAGTCATCAAAAAACAAAATGAAATACCTTTCTCCGTAGTATGATCTTGTTTGAGTAGGACCACACAAATATGTATGTACTAGGTCTAATTTGTTCTTAGCTGAGTCCTGCTTGCTTCTAAATGAACTCCTTACATGATTTCCCATGACACATTCCCTGCATATAGTGTCAACAGGTCTTGCAATACTAGGAAGGTCTATGTCTACCTTAACATTTCTGATCTTAACTATATTATCAAAATTGATATGACAAAGTCTCTTGTGCCATAACCAACTATCATCCACCTTTGCAACAAAAAAACTTACATCAGAATTGAGCTGAAAAACATTACCTTTTTTTTTGGAGCCTAATGCAATCATGTCTCCATCCTTGTTGTTAATAATGCACTTGGTGTCTTTGAATTCTAAATGATAACCTTTTTCAAGTAGCTTTCCAACACTTAGCAAGTTATGATGAAGTCCATCAACATATAGAACATCATCTGTCTTGTTCTTTCCATCCAAGGTGATAGAACCTCTGCCTATGATAGGTTTGGGAGTGTTATCTCCAAATCTAACCATACCACCTTTGTACTTTTCTAACTGAACAAATCTTTCTTTGTCACCTATCATATGATGAGAGCATCCACTATCAATGATCCAATCATTTTTGATGTCCTCTTTGGAGATTAATGCTAGTTCTTGTTCTTCCTTTTCATCTACAATGTCCATTTCTTCAAGCAGCCTCTCAATGTCTCTAAGGGCAACAAAACCAATTTCATCTTCTCCTAAATCTTCATCGGTTACACCTTCTTCAACATAATAACATTCCTTCTTATATTTGGGTTTGTAATCAAATCTAAACTTCTTGACTCTTGTGGGACATTTAGATGCAAAGTGACCTATCTTATTGCATGAAAAACATTTGAATGGAAGTTGTCCTTCATATTTACCTTTTCCTTTCTTTTCTCTTCTAGCAATCATAGCTATGATTTCTTCAAGTTCTTCATCAACTTCTTATTTCTCATTATGACTGGAGATGTGTAAGGATTTCTTACCATGGACTATGGCTTTGAAAGTTGTTTCACTTTTTGGTTCAGTCTTTAGTCTTGATTTCTCAAACATAGAGATTTTGCTGATTAGAGTCTCTCTCTTGAAGTTTTGTGAGAATTGCATAGTTTCCTCTAGAATGCTAATCTTGTTTTCATAGTCTGATGTCAAAGTAGTTAGCAACTTGTCCATTATATCTTCTTCTGATATTTCACCACCATTATTCCTAATTCCAGATACTGCTTCATTTATCCTTTGATTGTAAGCTCTAATGTTCTCTTCAGGTAACATCTCAAGCCTGTTGTATTTCTTCTTCCATGTCTTCCTGTGTGCATTTTTTGCTTGAACATCTCCTTCAAACATGTCTTCTAAATACTTCCATATGGTATAAGCTCTGCCAATTTTATTGATCTCAGAAAATTCACTGTCAGATAAGGCACTGATTAGGGCTTCTTTAGCAATTGCATTATGTGTTAATATGTCCTTTTTTCTGTTGGTAGCATCATCCTTTGCAAGGTCTTTCAGAGATGGGATTGCAACCTCTTGTGTGGAAATTTCAAAGATCTCAAAGCCAATACACTGTAGATGTGTTATCATTTTGTTTTTATAATCCAAATAATTTTCTCCATCAAACTTAGGGATTTCTTTTCTGAAGTAAGACATCTTGATCTACCTTAAGCTGTTAGGCTTCTTCTTCAAGGTACTTGGCTCTGATACCAATTATTAGAATAGTCCCAAAGGATAACTGAGAGGGGGGGGGTGAATTAGTTATTAGTTAATTCAATCCTTTTTACTTCTTTAACTTTAGTATACAACAAAGTAAATGCATAATCAGATAACATAGTACTCAACACACAATTTGATTATGGGGAAACCAAATGGTAAAAACCCTGGTGGGAATTAGCACCCACAATAAACTATAATTATTTGTAGTAATCCCTATTAGAAGATATTTCAACCCTGTTAGGAGTTGTACAATACAATGCAATAAGTATAGTGACTTGGTTAAGGGTTGGACCCTGTTAGGAGTCTTTTACAAATAACCCTGTTAAGGGTGGTGGACTCACTGTCCAAAAGCTCACTGCTTGATGGTGAAGGCTACAACCTTCTGGATAAAAGATATGCACTATATCTAATGATGAACTATAGAGTAGACCTATTGTCTTGATCAGTTCTAGTGTATTACAATCTTTCAATTTTTCTTCACATATACCCTTGATGAATGAACCAACTCTGATAATCTGCTCTATACATCTTTCTTCTCTTTTTGTGTCATTCACACTTAGCGTATCACAATTGAACTACTATAAGTATCTTCTCCAAACTAGAAGGTCATGTCGGCTCTTAGAAAGACTTTATCAATATCTTAGTTGGCTTAACTAAGCATGCAAACAATATTAAGTCTGTGCAAGTCAATGCTGAACATATGCGACACTTCATTGAGTCGGCCTCACCAAATTAACCATAACTTTGCAATCTTCTTTAGAAACATTTGGCACCTTTGGATTTATATCATCAACTCATAATTAATCATTCATATACACATGCATATCTTGAAGATAGGTTCAACTCATGAAACACATTATATACGTCAGCCCTAAACCGTTATGCTTCCAGAACTGTGACTGTCAATAACAGAATTGCATAACTTTACTGAAACATCATATCTAGGTTTGTGTGTATGAAAATAACATAATAAACATGTTAAAAACATGTATCTACCCACACAAGTCTTCATTTCATCATTAAAATAAGTACATATAGAATTACTACTGTGTATTATATGTTGTCATCAATGACAAACATACAAACAATCAACTCTCACAATCAAATCTCCAACAAGGTAATCATCAGGATATCTGCAGTGATCCTCTTTGTACCCCCATCCTTCCCTAATACTCTATAGAGTGAAAAATAAATGTACTTGATATAATGATTCAAATCCTTATAAGAATAAGGTGCAAGTCCTGGCATGGGGGTAATATAATTCTTAATCTGTCTAGGAATATGCCTATGTATTAAACTTTTAACTACCCCAACCTATTTTTCATACCTATATTCCTACTTCTTCAGGTCAATCTCTATTTACATAGGGTAGTAGAGGTTGAAGACTTTCATAAATGAATTTATGTTTAAGGCAACTAGTGTAGTTCCATCACCCCTCTTAGTTATTTTAGAAAGCACATCATAATTATTTGCTAAGGCTAGAGAAAGATCAATATCTAAGAATACATCAGGCACAACTAATTTAGCTAACCCACATGTCCAAGGTTTTGACACAGGTACAACTTCATCACTATTTTTATAAAAATAATTAAAGAGAGAGTAACCTGATGAACCTGGAGTTTTGGCATCTCGGATATATGCTAGGTCATCATTCAGGATATCATCCTTTGAATTATTATTCTGTGTTGATCCTGGCACTAGTGTCAAAAATTCATCTGAGAAATTCCTTTTCCCCTTAGCCTCATCATCCATTTCTTCACTTTTCCCAGGAGTGGAAGCTACACTTATTTCTCTACTTATCCTGGCTACTTGGTTTTATCACACCCTTTTGACCGATATTGAAACAAATCTTCTCATTGGAAACCCTTATTTCTGAACTGTAATGCACTGAAAAAAATCAAAGGTTCTGAAAACCAACCAAATTTCCCTGAATTATGAATTAGAAATCTTGATTTCTTAACTTTTTAAAAGCTAGAAACTCTCTATTTTTTAGACACTGATAACTTGGAAATTTCTACGCTCTAGATTCTGAAGGCAATGTAAATGAAAATGAAGCACAATATCATCTATTTATGGTAAAGAATGATCAAGGTATGCAACTTATAATTGGGTAATCCATCACTTTTGCCTTCAATTCAGCATACTATGACATCAATGCTTTCTCCTAGCCGTAGCCTTTGATTATGATAGGAAATCAAATTTGAATGAGTGCAAAATTGACAAAAAATCCTTATTAAATTTGACAAGAGGTAAATTATGATCTAATTGGCTGATCTTCAGACACCTCAACTACCTTTCCAAGCTATCATAACTTCTTTGAATCCTCATTGGCTGATGACTTTTCAACTTTGGCGCATCAGCAGTTGTATTAATTTTTACCATGCCTTAACTTTCACTTTTCCTTATTAGCGACCTCATGACTACAACTTATCTCCATGTCACTAAGAAAAATCCTTAACTGTGATCACTTTCTGAGACTTGGTGACACAAGGTATTATTATCTTCAGTTCTACCTTTAGTTTCCTTTTTGGTGACCACACGACTGTGGAAAATCTAAGTCACTAAGAGATTTCCTTTACTCTGGGTTTATTATGAGACTACGCGATCACTGTTAATTTCCTTTTGATCTGACGCCCTTTTCCAAGTCTCATAATATTTTGGTATAACCCTAAATTGTTCTGAGACTCAATGACCAAGATTTTAATATCTTTGCTTTAACAACTTTATTCCTTTTGGAGACTACGGGAATAGAAATTGTATCATTGTTGCTTAACAAATTTCACTTTATCAAATCCATCAAGAGACTCCCCGAATACCATTAATCTTTCTTAGCTCAGCATCTAACAACCAAAATTAAGTCTCATAATATTTATACCAAACCCTAATATGTCTTGAGACCTAGTGAGTAAAGCATAATGTAACCTTTATTTCTTTCTGTCTCTTAGTCGCTGGAAGAAAATACACTTGGCCATATTATTCAAAGATTACTCAACAATCGTTGATCTTCAATTTGACAGCATCTAATGGCACCTGATGAGTCTCTTAATATTTCATGTAAACCCTAAATCATCTTGAGACTTGGCAACAATACCCTTTGTCTCATAATCACCAAATAATTTTATTGTATTAAAAATTAATCAGAGACCACGCGAGTATAAATTTTTCTTTATCATACTTAGCCATGTGTCTCAATGTTATTCCTTGTCTCCTGATCACTAAATAACTGTTGACTTTTCTAATGCTAAAAGAGACTTCACACCATCCATTAGATCTTATCTTGATCTAACGGCTATCTCCAAGTCTCACAATCTTTTTCTTAACTCATCTTTTATTCTGAGACCTAGTGACTGCATTGCTTTTGAACCATCTTTAACCATGGCTTGTTTTAGAGACCTAGCGACCAAATAAAACTTAATGTCTCTGAATGATTTACTAACCACAAAGTTTATTAGGAGATATACTGACCACCGTTAGATCTTTCATTAGATGGACAGTCTACGCCAAGTCTCGTAATCATTGAAGCATATTATTTTTTATTAAGAGATAGCTCGACAAAGGAAATTCACTGAGTCTCATAACCATATGGAATATTCTCATAACATCAAGAGACTAAGCGAAAAAGGAAATTCTTTGAGTCTCATAACCATATGGAATATTCTCATAACATTAAGAGACTAAGGGACCAAGATAAAATTTCATGACCTATTCTTAGGACTTAAGTGTGAAAAAGTAACTTCAAAATAGACATTCAACTAAGAAATTAGGGCCTTTTACATTTTTTAAAAAGAAATAACCCTAGGGCTTAGGGTTATTAACATTTTCAACTAGGTTTTGAGCTAAAACATTTATTTGTAGAGGTATATAAGAAATTTCCACCATGACTTTCAACTTTTTGAGCATAAGAGTGACAGGAAACTTCAAAATTTTACAGGGAAAACTCAAAAATAGGAAATACAAGCAATAAAACAAATGATGTGGTAGATAATATTGAAGGTAATATAGATTCCATGATAGACACTTCTATCACTGACACCAGGTCAATAACCAAGCCACCCAAACAAGTCATCACACCAAACCAGTCACCAAAGATAAATACTGAGCACAAGGATCAACTCTTATTAACACAATCTCCTACCTCCAGTGTACATGAAAAGAAGAAGAAAAAGAAGAAAGGGAGAAAGGGTTCAGTCACACTTGATGAGATAATTGACATACCTAAATGTGACTTGAGGTCACTTGATCCTGAATCCCTTAGGAAATATGGAGAACTTTGCACTAGAAAAGTGGCTCAAGAAAAGCTAAGTTAGAACAAAAGAATACACAGGTGCTAGATGCAGCTAAGGTGATATTGATGCAGTTTGTTCCTAATGTGAACATAGATGAATCTTCCCAAATCATTGATCAACTTGCACTACTCACCGAGGCAATAAATGGTCCAAATATTGATGTTGAGTAGGTGATAGAAGAACAATCCGAGCAGAAGATACAGTACAAGCTTACTAAAAAGATAAGCTAGGACCTGACAGTGAACAAGGTAACACTTTCTGAAATTGTTACAACATGTTAGCATACAGATTTTCCTTTCTATAAATTATCAATTATTTACTCTAAGCCCATGAAAGACTACAATCTCAAACTAACAATTGAATTAAAATATTTAGATTTATAATTCTCTGAATTAAGGTACAACTCCCTATTTGATCTTCAATGAATTTTGACAATCATATATTGCTTTTGCAAACACACACTTTTAACCAAAAAAGTGAATAAGGATTTTTGCAGCATTTCATACATCAACATGTCATGAAAACTGAATGAAATATAGATACTTTAAAACTAAACAAATCTCACAGACTTCAAATTCAGAACTTAATTTACCAAAAATAAAACTATAACTAAAAGAAAACTATAGAAAAATCCACTTGAAAATAGATTCTTGATATTCAAGAAATATCCCTATAGAGATTAATATGCTAATATAAACCAATAGATCACATAGCATAAAATTTTGTTCCATTCATATCAAAAAATACACCTTCAAGTTTCTTTTTCACTAACCCCTTAACTAACTAAAAATTAAAACCAATGCTATCAAGTCTTGCCCTAATCTAACCCAAAATACCCTCATCCAGATACATATTATCTTTGCTATAAATAGCAATCAGTGTTTAGGAAATAAAAATTGGCATACCAAGATACACTCTACGGGATCTAGCATATAACCATTTTTAGAAGATCGCCCAAACCAAAGAAAACATAAAATAAAGAGAAGCTACCACTACTCCATGATCTATGAAGCATGATCATGGAGTGGTGGATGTGTTGGATCCCTTTGATTGGTCCTATGAGGTGTTAATAATGTAGGAAATCCTCCATTCTTTATGCGCCTTTGCAACACTGATGATCGTGGGCTGATGTGGCAAGGTAATGTGAATTAACCTTTGCTTTAGAAATTTTTTATCCCTGTGGACCTGGGAAATTTTTTGTGTGTGCACCTCGAGGTGATTCGTACATGCCACCAACATATCTTCCATGTTGGTGAGGGCCGTGAAATCTTCTGGAGTGATTTCCTTAGTGGCTCTAATGGTGGTGACCTCATGTTCAAACTCCAACATCAATTCCTCTGCTCCTTTGATACCCTGAGTATCTTCCTTCATGAGTGAGATATTCAAACATTTGAGATCCTTCTCCATGGTGTCCATTAGCCCCTTTGATTCACTCAATAGGAATGTGGTCCTATCATGACCAAATTTTATAATGGAGTTCCTCCACTCAATGCTCTTGATAGAGATGTATAGAATGTCTTCATCTAACCCAGGAAAAAGCTTCTTAGTTAGGAATTTACTCACCCCATATTTTTCTATCTCATAGAGCTGATTCATTATACTTAGCCATTTTTTCTTCTCATTTTCCCACTCTGTTAACTCCACCAGAATCTCATCAACAATTGAACTGACAACCTCATGAGTCTTGGCTAACTGGTGGATATAATTACTTCCTTTCTTCACCATGGCTTGGATCTATTTAGTATAAGCATCCATGATCAAATTGTTTTTTTGGATTTGATCCAGGGTCTCCCTGAAATCTAGTGAACAAGGATCAAATGACTGTGGAGCCAAGGCCAAAGGAAGAGGGTTAGGATCCCAAACTTCTTGAATAAATTATGCCATCCTTTTAATTTTTGCCTTCAACTCCATTTTATCCCTCTCATCCTTAAAAGTCCTATGTAAGATCTTCTTTGTAGAAGTTTCTAGGTGTTTTGCATCAGCTACTCTAGTTGCTAACCCAAGGTCTATCTTCTCAACTGTGAAGTCATCTGCAGTAGCTTCAGAGAGTTCTTTATTACCCTTGGGAACTGCATGTTTTGCATGCCAGTTCCCTATTTTCTCATCAATGTCCACCTTGGACTCTTTTATGATCCTTTTAGGTTTCTCTGTGGAAACCAGACATTTTATTACCATATCTTCAACTGGAAGCATTATCAGCTGGACATTTCTTCTCCTGCTTATGGATGTTTCTAGCCATTTCAAAGTGGGGACAGGTGACTACTGAGAGTCTACCATTGCATGTGTTGGACTAGTGGTTATGGAAACTATAGAATCTTTAACTCCTTGCTGATTATCCTTTTTGAAAGTAGCTTCTTCTGACATGGAGCATTGTGTGTTCTCATCTGTCATCAAGACATCCATCTTTTCGAGATTAATTACTTCCTTTTCTTCAACTAGTTTGATTCCCTCTTTGTGAGCCTTGATTCTGGAAATCCCGGTGGATGGAACTAGATGAGGGGACCTTTGCTTCTTAACTTTAGATTCAACAACTTTCTTATTCTTAGATTTAGATGAACCTACAATAGAAACATTTTTATTAGAATTTGGGATATCTTTTTCAACATGGGTATTTAGAATTGATCCTTTGGTATTGTTCTTTTTGTGAGGAGGTGGCCTTTTGCTGGTAATCCATTTTTTAGTCCTTTTGATGACATAGAGAGTCTTGATGTGGATACTCTCTCTCTCCTCTATGTTCTAGTCAATTTTGGGGAGTGGTAACACTTGAACCTTATTTTCATACTGTTCATCAATTATCTCTTCATCTTCTCCTTCTTCTATTACAGTGACATCAATGCCAGTTTGCAGAGTAACTATTTGATCAAGTGTGAATCAAAACCATGACCTTCTTCTGAGTTCAAAATCATCCTTATAGCTTTCCCAGAAATCTTCCATCTGAGGAACATGATGGAATTTAAAATGCAAGATGAAATGCTAAGCAACATATCCTCTAATATCAAAAGCTCTCCTATCTTGAAATGTCTTTAGTTTTAGTTTATTTAATTCTTTCTCTAAATTAAGAGCATCATAAGAATTTTTGCAAGTATAAAAACCAAGTTCTATAGGAAAACTAGACTTAGCTCTTCCTTTCCTTTCTTTGAGGTCATTGTGTACATGGGCTAACTGAAAACCAACCTTAGCTATAACATGCAAATCCATAGCATATCTGGGCAATTTAAATGGCTCTCCTTTAAATCCAAAAACTCTTATATAAGTAAACCTTCTAAATTGTATTAAAAATCTCCAAAAAACATTAACAAAACTCTTAGCATCTTCTGACATTCTCTGTTCAATGTTTCCCTACATTTCATAAACCAACCTTCCCAGAAAAACACCATTCAATTTCATAAAGCCGTCAACATTGAATTCCTTCTATAGATGGGGATAATAATCATACACCTTCATATTGGGAATAGGTAACTCATGATATAGGCCATCCCACTTCCTAGTACAAGCCAACACATAGAAAAAATAGGAAGACATATAAAAACCTTTTGACCTTTCTGAGTAATTTGCCAGCTGATAATGAAGCTCATCAGTGATATTGTCTTCCCAATCAATTAACTTTTCCCCTCTTAAAGTTATCTGGATAAAGAAGTACACCCAGTCATGCCATTAATAGGTGTGATTATTACCTTTGATCCTATTAAGAAAAATCACTAACTCTGCAACCTCAGGCTTGAAATGATCTATTGTAAGAGGTTTGGGTAGCCTTGACCCTCCCCTTTGTGGTTCCAATAAACATTTTTTGGCAATCTCATTTTTATAAATCTGTCACTTTGTTGAGAAAATAGATTGGGAGGAAGCAATGGTCCATCCCTCATAAGGATCTTTTTCTAGAATTCCCATTGCAGTAAGGATGACATCTTAGTTTATAAAAGTTAGAGGACTTCCATCAATATTCTTAATACATCTCTCCTCCCTATTATATCTTTTAGCACACTCTACTACTAGCTTTGGAAAAGGGGCAACTAGGGGGAATGTAGCTGCATCATCTAGACCACTCAACACCACCTTTTCTATTATGGAACCATGAATAGGGCTGTTGATTTTACTGTGAATCTCGTCTAAGGCAACCATTTTTATCATTATGTCATCACACTCAGGTAATGAACTAAAGAAGGGAGAGGTTCATCCAAAATTTGGGAGTAGCAGCTTCATAATTATTAATAAAAATACACATAAAATGATTGAGATTACGGAAGGAAAACATAGCATTTCAATATCAAACTTTTCTAATGGCTTCAATTTCAAATAAGGGACTCTAGAAGAGAGAAACACTAACATGAAAATTCTGCAAAACTCTAAGCTTCTTAGGATGAGAGGATACCTCTGCTGCTTCACCAATTTGACTTCACCAGAAAAACTTCACAATAAGATTGAGAGCACAACCTCTTAATTTATAACTAATTTCCTCATAAAATGTGCAAGCTTTGCATTTAATGGTGATGTAGATGAATAAATATCGATTAATGGTGACAAGAGGTTTCGCCTGATGTAATCATTAAATGTTTCACTTCTTAAATGATTGAAATGACATATAAGTGTCACATCTAATGATTAATATATCCATGACATGCATGGGTATATTTTTCTCCTACCATCTATTACTTCGGTCACGTCACTGCTGTCTTTTCTTCCTTCAATACACAGGCTTCTGTTGAACTCTGAACATTGATCTAGGCCAGTTCAAAAATCAAGTTCAATGTGTAACAAGACATTACTTCCTTTTGGTGTGTTTATAAAAAGATCACGTGAGTGGCGAAAAAGGACTAAACCAAACTACACTTTATGCAAGACGAAGACCACAATTGAACCTTGAACCTTGAACTAGACAAGTTCAAGATTCAGAGTTCAATAGGGGATTGGAATTTGCAAACCATGCCACTCACTTTCACATAAAGAAAAAAAAACAAAACACACCACAAGGTGACCTTGAATTATGAACCTTGAACTAAGTAAGTTCAAGATTCAAGTTCAACCGACAAGGAGAAAATGCAAACTAGACTAAAGAATTGGATGACATCTTACTTCAATGATGGCAAGGACCTGATTTTAGGAAATGATAAAATGTGGGATATGAGAAAAAATAATGGGTAACAATGGCTCTAATTGGGGAAAAGGAATCTTGAGGATGCAGGATGAACTTAGTAGCTTTGGTTTCGCAGACCAGGGAGTTAACCGAAAAAGGCCCCAAAACAAAAATGAGGCAAAACAAAAAGCAAGAAAGAAAAGAAAGAAACACACAATAAGGAAAGAAAACAAAAGAAATGGAAAAAATACAATGAGGTGAGAAAAAGTGGTGCAGAGCACCCTAGGGTTTCTCTCTCCAAGCCCTAGTAATTAACAGAGGTGGTCTGGGAGCAGATCACAGTGAACGATGAAGTTTTGTTTAGCTAACAGTTTCTATTATTCTCCTAGACCCTAACGGTTCTTAACTCTTAGTGCAAGAGCGGGCCAGTGACTTTTGGCTTATCGCAAAGTCACAAGATGATTGGCGGGTAACATGAAACAGTTTGCGATGATGTGACAAGGCTTATCGCACAGTCGGCAGATGATCGGGGGTTAAGTTAATAGGTGAGGCAACAATGCAATGACAGTGTATCGCCAAGTCGCAGGACAATGGGTGGTTAAGTCAATGAGTGTTGTGGTGACGCGACAACAGTGTATCGCCAAGTCGTAGGACAACAGGTGGTTAAGTTCATTAGTGTGCAAGAGCGCGACAATAGTCTATCGTGTGATCGCAGGGAAATCATCAGCTCAGTTCAAAGTATTGCGAGAGTGCGACAACAATGCATCGTAGGGTCGTAGTGTAATCAGCAGTTAGTTGTTAAGTGTTGCGAGAGCACGACAATAGGGTATTGCAAGGTCGCAGGGTTAAGGCATGCATGGTTTCAAGACTCGTGACTATGTGATTAAACATTCAGTGTAAGGTAAGTGTCTGATCGAGCCGAGAAAGAACAACGATGCCGCGGTTAGAATAAAAAGATCGGTTGACTTCTCAACATCGCAGAGGGAAGATAAAAGTCAGTGACACGGAGGAAACAGATGTCCACGTTGACAACCATGCAGGGAATGAGAATGATGATAGTTGTAGGAGGAAGACAAAGAGCCGAGGTAGTTAGAATCCTCAGGTGGACAGGTAACCTAAAAATGGTTACAAATCAAGAAGAGGCCGAATATATATACTCAAGGAAGAAAAATTGTAGAGGAGGTTGGAGAATTTGGAAATTGAACAGGCTAGCATAAGGAATTTTTCTGTGTGTGTGAAGTGTAACTTTCTGATTTTCAATAAAGGAGTTTCGGTGTGTTCTGTGTAGATTGTGTTGTGTGCAGATTTTTGTAGAGTAGTATTTTGATTTCTATTCAGTTCAATGGATACCTTTTGACTCTCATAATCAAGTTTATGGAGTGTGACCGTCAAAAGGTAACCATTATGTATTTTTATTCTATTTTTTTTTCTGTGTTTGAGAAGAGGCTAGCCAGAATTGTAGACAAGTCTTAGGCGAGCTAAATGGTCCAACTAGAGAACTTGTAGGAGAGAGAGATAGGAGAAGAAAGGTGCATGACTGACTTTATTCAGTCATGGAGAGTAAGATAAGGTAAAGAATGAAACATTTCGGTGGGTAGGAAACCTAGGAGAGAGGGAGAATAGAAATCCTTCTAGTTAGGGTCTGTGAGTAACCCTAAGAGACTCAAGTGTGAGTCCAGAGGATCCTGAAGTGGATAGGGTCCAAAGT
>MU227573.1:146658-166055 GCA_018584345.1 Thuja plicata
TATTGATTTCAGTTATATTTATTTCAAGTTCCTTGCCATACTTTGAGAGATGGAAGTTTGAGTTCCATACATAGGTTATCTGCTATAAAAATCCTGTTCAGGTGAAGGTTCACCCGCCTTGGTCCTATAGAGCCAAAAGCATAGGGGAAGAAGATCATAATCGATCATTCCTATTAGTTGGCCAAAAATAATTGGATTTCCCATCATTGGATTGGCAAGTCCAAAGGAAATTCAATTCAGTGTTTTTGGGCACCAACATGTTTCACCCTCCTAACAATACAAAACTGTTTGACATGTTCAAAAGATCATTAAAAAGATAAGCTCCTCAAAACAATCAAAAAATTTCAAACCCTAGAATACAAGTGTTTTTCACACCTTACGACACCTCTTAACGCAATTTGGAAACAAGAAACTTCACGCACTTCAAAAATGAACTTTTCAGAATCGACCAAAACTGACAAAGACATCATAAGATTGCATCCTGTATTTCCCAAGTTGCATTTAGTGTTTAGGATCACATTTGGTATTCTGGATTGTATTTAGTCAGCATATAGTCACATCCAAATTCTAGGATCGCATCTGGTACCATCAGAGGCTCGCATCTGGGAGCTCGCATTCAGGATAGTGGATATTTGTAGGAGTTTTTCTTCAGAGGTTTTAGTGGATTAGGAAACCCTTTTTTCTCCTTAGTTGGTTCCTGTTGTCTCTTGTACTCTCCCTAATATATTTCAAAACACTTTTGAAACGTCCACCTTGCATGCTTAATCAATCTTTCACGATCAATTCAATACATGTGGTCTACCCATGTTCTATCAACAACTGGTTCCCAGCTCACTATCAGGGCATTCTAACCCTTTGACGCTGTAATAATTTACATCCACCAACAAAAAACTATTACTTTTACCTAGACACGCCCTCTTGAATGATCTAAAATCCTTATTTGCACTATTGGGAAATGTTAACAAAGTTGAGAAACAACTTCATGGTTAACACAAGACGCGATAATTACACAACTAAAGGATCGAAAGTGCCTCCTAAAACACCAAACTTTCAAGGAGAAATATCTCGTAGTTCCCTTCTTGATCTAGATTCCCCTCAAATGGATAGCCACAATAATGAATGGAGTAAGGCTTTTGAGGGTTATAATGATGGCAAAAATGAAAGATCTGAAGGCATGGAAGAGGAAGAAAGACCCAAGTTTGAACATAATCCATTTGGATCAGACAGTGAAGAGGAGATCCCGAAAGATGAATACAAAAAAATCAAACAAAGTAAATGGATCCACAAGCTATTGGAATAGATAATTAGTGATGATAAAGAAAAATACTTCCTCCATCTAGCATCCACAGGTGTCAAATTACCCAAATATTATGACATGGAAAAAATCAAAGAAAAGGAGGTACCAAACCCAATATCTATTCTCACCAAATAGCTCAATCTAATGCAAATAGAGCTCATGAATCTCAAGAAGGAGAAGGAGAAACCTAAAATGAAATACTCTTTGGACACCATTTGTCCATTTCCTTTTGACAAAAGTATCACTATGGTCCCGTTTCCTCCCAACGTGGCACAACCAAAGTATGAAAAATACACAGGAGAAACTGATCCACATGACCATGTAAGGGAATTTTGTGCTCTAAGCATAGAATACATGCACAAACCTACATACCTCATGTGACTATTTTTAGGAATTCTAGGAGGTAATGCCATGGAATGGTTCTTGAAATTGAACCCTAAGGTCAAGACATATGAGGAGTTGATCCAATGATTCATTCAACATTACTCCTAAAACATCCAACATGATGTCACTATGATGGACCTATGTAACACTAAATAATTAACTAGAGAATCATTCACACACTTCCTACAAAGATGGAGGAAGATTTTTGCACGATATTCATGGGTCATTCCCAAAATAGATAAGATGGAAATCTTCATTAATAACCTAGTGCCAGAATTGAGCTATGATCTACAAATTCAAGACTCTCCTAGCTTCAATAGAATGATCAAAAATGCCCTCCGTATTGAGGAAGTCATGGTCAAAAGGGGAGAGATCACCCTTCAAAATGAAAACAAAGGCAAAAAATCCAATTCCAAGCCAAAATGGTGGAAACAAAACAAGAATGTTGTTAATGACGGAGTGGTTGATGCTTCTAACATTAATCCTAAACCTGAGGTGTTCAATCTAACTAATGACATGCAAGCAAGCAAAGATGCTAAGGTAACACCTCCCGTCTCCAAAGTAAATAATGATAATAACAAGGAAAGAACATGGACTTCAAAACCCCAAACAAAATTCACTCCTTTGGGGGAGCCTCTTGAGACTGTCTTAAAAAAATTAGTGGATAACAAAGTTCTTACAATTCCTGATTCTAAACCATGGGAACCAATGGTCAAACCCAGGTGGTGGGATGATAACTCCTACTGTGTCTTTCAAAAAAACAAGGGACACAACACTTATAATTGTCTCAAACTTAAGCATGTCATCCAAGATCTCATCGAAGGAGGTAAGATAAAAATAGACAGACATACTACAAATAAGGATCATACAACATTCAAAAAACCCTTTCCTAATTATAATCAAGGAGAAACATCTAAAGGGAAGGGTAATGAGGTAAACTACACCTATTCCGAAAGTGACAATGTGATTAATATGCTCAACATTAAAATTGAATCCATCAATGTGATCACAATTAAAGGTGCCTCATCCCATTCAAATGCTGTAACATGAAGCCAAGCACAGGTTACAATCAAAGGACCTCCAAAACTGACACCAACGCCAACATCCAAGGTTCCTATTGTCACTATTCCTAAACCAGCAGCAAAAAATGCAGTCACAATCCCTGGAGAAAAATATGACTTGGTGGACCAATTGCAATGAACCTCTGCCAAAATTTCCATCTTTGAGTTGCTTAAGATATCCACGGTACATAGGGAAATCCTAGAACAAGCTCTACACATTGCTAATGTTCCAAAAGATATCGATATAGACAAATTTCAAGTAATGGTCAATCACATCTCAGTGCCACATTACCTATCCTTTTCTGAAGAGGATGAAAATTCATTAACTCATCCACACAATCAACCCCTCCATATCGAAGCCCTTATTCATAAATCCTATTTTAGGCATGTGTTGATAGATGGAGGCACAGGATTGAATATCTGCACACGGGATCCAATCAAGAAACTGGGTCTCTTAGAACAAATGATTGACTCTAGAAATATGATAACCATCAAATCTTATGATGAGGAAGAAAGGTCCTCCAAAGGTCTTATTGCTCTACCTATCAGAGTCAGACCAATTGAGAGGGACATCATATGTCAAGTTCTGGATTTACCATTGGCCTACAATATCCTACTAGGGAGACCATGGATTCATGAAATGCAAGCTGTACCATCTACTTAGCACCAATGCATTAAATTCCCACATAATGGGGTGGAAGTGACCATTCCTACCGATGATAACTACACTTGCAACAATATCAAAGCTGGTAGTATGATCCCACACAAAAAAGAAGCTATGGATGCAGTTGCTCTTGAAACTACCAAAGACATGGTTATGAAATTTTTTAGCAAGACCTTGAAACTTGAAGAAATAGGTATGGGAGAGTACAAGCTGGACCTAGCTCCCTCACTGACAGAACTTACGGTGTCACTGAGATCCTATGGAAAACCTTCATCAACATTCACACCTCAAGCATTAAAAGGGCCAGGAGTACACAAGACAACTGGCATGATAAAGGCATCCACATCTTCTTCAGATAACACAGAAGAACATGTAGTCTTGGATTGGCTTTACAAAGGTGAACCGGTGAAATATGAGGTCAAACATGTAAAGATATTCCTAGAATAGTATGGAAAGGGATATGATTTCCTCACACAAATGGGTTACAAAGGAAAGGGACCTCTCAATGACACAGGATGAGGGATTATTGAGCCTATACCCATGGAGTTCTGCAATACCAAAGATAAAATAGGACTGGGTTTTAATACTAAAAGTGATAAACCTACTTCCAAGGAGAGTCCACCTTCTAAAATAGGGAGCGATAAAACAAATGAGATAGTATTAAAACCCTGGCCTTATGAAAGATTATTACATGTTGGTACAAAATATCAAGGAGAATGCTATGTACCCAGCTTTGAGGTACCACATGATCTTCACACTCCTTTACTAGCACAACCTCCCATTCAAGAGGTAGGAGACACTGTAGCAACAATCACTCAAGAGGTACCCCAGCCATAGAATTTACATCCTAATTGGGGGCAGATGGTCACAATTTCACATGTCCTTAATCTACCACACTTTGATCTACAAACATCTAATCAAGTACATCAAATAACCATTGCTGAATACTTGAATAGATCTGATGATGATGTCACAGACTCTCATGACTATGAATGGGATCGGCTATCTATCACCTCTGAAGATATTGGAATAGATAAAATTCACATGTTTGTAGCTCCCTCAGCTCCTAGCAAATGATCTAACACTCCTCCCAATGATACTAATCCTCCTAAAGTAGAAGAAGAGTTCATTCCCCCAATCATTGATGGAGACACTGGTGAATACAGAAGTCTAGAAGAATTTCATTGGCTACAAGCAAGAAGCCTCCTTTTACAGAGAGATGATGATGAGACTTCTATTGATGAGTCACTATATTTTGGTCCACATATGACTAACCACAACCCTTTTTATGATGATCTCACTCTTATTAATCTAAATACTAAAGATATTAACTTAACAGACCATGTCATGTCAGTTAATGGTCTTGATGCTCACACGATGCTGTCCTTCCCAAAATCTGACTCCCTAACATTGGTACATCTAGACCTAATTAATTGGACTGAAACAAATCCTACTCCTATCCTCAACTTTTCCAATGACCACACCCTCGCTCATTATCTCAATGCTTGTGAACCTTACCTTTCTTCCACCAATGCAAGGAGCAAGAACATGTCATAAGAGGATATCAAGTTTCTTAGTCACAAACTAAAAAATAAAAAGAAAAAGTGGACTAATGGTGAAAACCACTCTGTGGCAGTATCAGATCCCAAAATAGTAAAGAAAAAAGATGTATCCAATGGTGAAAACCTCTCAGAGGTGCCAAAGGATGAGACTCTTGATATCCTCCCAGAACACTTTTAGGAAAGATCTTCGTTATTAATTGAACTAACACAACCAGTAAACTTGGGCACTGTTGAACATTCTCAAATAGTTCATCTGGCACAATCTTTATTAGAAGAAGAGAAGGTACAATTCATAGAGTTCCTAAAGGAGAAGAAGATTAACTTTACATGGTCTTACACTGATATTCCAGGGCTAGATCCTAATCTCATCATGCACCACTTATCTATTGCTCCTGGGATCAAGCCCGTGAAAAAAATAATTAGAAAGATGCATCCTCATGTTGCATTATCAGTAAAATAAGAGCTAGAAAAATTGTTGAAGGTTGGATTTATTCAAGTTATTGCCTATGCAGGGTGGATCTCCAATGTGGTCCTCATTTCTAAATCTGATAAATCTATTAGGATCTGTAAAGACTTTAGAGACCTAAATAAAGCATGTCCGAAGGATGACTTCCCTCTACATAACATTGAAATGATCATAGATCTTACATTAGGCTTTCAGATGTATTCATTAATGGATGGATTCTCAGGCTATAATCAAATCAAGACCGCCCCTGAGGATCAAGAGAAAACCACATTCACATGCGCATGGGGGACCTTTTTCTAGAATGTCATGCCTTTCGGGTTAAAGAATGCTAGTGCAACATATCAAAAAGCCATGAAAACAATATTCCATGACATGATGCACAAAAACATGGAGGACTATGTCGATGACACATTGGCTAAATCTAAGGAGAGAAGTACTCACATTGCTGACCTAAGAAAGATATTGAATTGAATGGAACAGTTCCAACTCAAGCTCAACCCGAAGAAATGTGCCTTTGGGGTCCAATCAGGGAAGCTCTTAGGATTCATTGTATCCACGAAGGGAATCAAGGTAGATCCTACAAAAGTAAAATCTATTCTAGAGATGGCTCCTCCATGTAATATCAATCAAATGAGGATGATACAAGGGAGAATCCAGTCTATCAGGAGATTCATGTCCCAACTTGCAGATAGGGCACAACCCTTTACTAAGCTACTACATAAAGGGGTTACCTTCAAGTGGGATGAACACTGTGAAGCAAACTTTAGAGAATTAAAGGGGCACCTGGCTGCTCCACCTATTCTTATGGCACCTATTCATGGAAAACCCTTACTCCTATACATCTTTGCTAAAACTACATCCCTAGGAGTATTATTGGCACAAGAAGATGAAACAAAGAAAGAATGAGCTATCTACTACATTAGTAGAACACTAGTCACTTATGAGCTCAATTATAGAATTATTGAAAAAGCATGCTTAGCGGTCGTCTTCGCATCACAAAAATTGAAACACTACATGCTCTCTCATACATTAAAGCTCATTTCTAAGATTGATCCTCTAAATTATCTTTTGAGTAGGATGACATTAACAGGACGTTTGGAAAAATGGGTCTTGATTCTAAGTGAGTTTGACATTGAATATGTAGAACATAGAGCTATCAAAGGACAGGTACTAGCAGACCAATTGGCTGATTTACCACTCCAGGATGATGAAACTCTACTAATTGAATCCCCTGATGAAATAATCATGCATCTCACTGAACATCCATGGAGGATGTATTTTTACAGTTCATTCACTCAACAAGGATCTAGAGCCGGGGTCCTCTTCATAACCCCACAAGGATACAAGATTCCCAAATCTTACAAATTAATGTTTCCATGTACCAACAATATCTTAGAATATGAAGCATTGGTCAACAGCCTCAAGATAGCTATGGAATGGAAGATCATAGAGTTAAACATGTATGGTGACTCCCAACTAATTATCAATCAAGTCAATGGGGAGTATCAAACAAAAGATGAAAATTTGATGCCCTACAAGCAACTAGTTGATGATCTAAAGAAGTACTTTGTCTTCGTCAACTTCCAACAGATACCAAGATCAGAGAACAAAGCTACGGATGCTATGGCTACCTTGGCATCCATGTTACAACTAGAGGAGCATCAATTCTACTATGAATTCTTGGTGGAAGAAATATCCTATCCTACCTTTGCTAACTCTGAATACCAGATAATATGTACCTTAAATACCTAGAACAATCTCGGTATGCTAGGATCATTGCTTACCTTTCTGACCAAACCATTCCTGCCAATCTATCCAAAAATGAGAAAAGATCCTTGATTAGGACAACATCACATTACATCCTCATAACTAACAACCTATATCGACGTGGTCTCGATGGTACACTTCTTCGGTGTTTAGAACTCAAGGAGTCTGATCTAGCATTAAAAGATGTCCATGAAGGTGTATGTGGATCACACTCAAATGACTTTTCATTAGCTAAAAAACTACTTAGAGTGGGATATTATTGGCCTACCATGGAGAAAGATGCTATTCAATTTTCAAAAGCATGTATTAAATGCCAGACACATTGAAACCTTATCCATGCTCCTACATGAGAACTTATACCTTTCATAACACATTGGCCATTTCAGCAATGGGCCTTTGACTTGGTTGGAGAAATATATCCCAACTCTTCCAATGGACACAAGTTTATCATTATATCCATTGATTATTTCACGAAGTGCATTGAAGCCATGCCGCTAATCAAAGCCACTGGCAAATAGGTGGCTATGTTCATTCTGAACTACATTATTTGTAGATATGGGATACCCTCTTCAATTGTAATAGACAATGGGGGCCAATTTAAAAATCAAGACATTGATGACCTTTGTGAACAGTTCTATATTACTCAACATTGCTCCTCAATCTATTATCCTCAAGGTAATGGACAGGCTGAGGCATCAAACAAGAATATTCTCAAAATCCTACACCGAACTATGAGCAAGTCTGGTAGAGACTGGAACCTACAACTGAATCCAACACTATGGGCCTACAGAACAAGCATCAGAACACCAACTGGATCCATGTCATTTTCTCTAGTCTATGGCACTAGGGAAGTACTACCTATTGAGGTTGAAATCCCATCTTTGCAGATATCTTTACAAGGACTGGTTACTGATGAGCAATACCACACAGATAGGGTGAATTCTCTAGACCTACTAGATGAGCACAGGTAACAAGCGTTCGATCACCTCAAAGTGTACCAAGCACGTATGTCCAAAGGTTACAACAAAAAGGTAAAGCCACACAAATTTGAAGTAGGAGATCTCATCCTCAAGGAGAACCCTAAGAACCAGCCTAACAGGGAGTAGAAAGGAAAATTTGAACCTAACTGGCTGGGACCATATGTCATCACTGCTACTTTCGGGACTGGAGCTTATCAGTTAGCTACACTTGAGGGAGACATTCTTCTAGATCCTATTAACACTCTACATTTGAAGCGGTTCTACGCTTGATGTTCAGTTAGTAGATCCTGTACATCAAAAAGTTCTTGCAAAACACCAAAAAAATTTAGAAAATTGATCCTGAAGAACTCCAAAAATAGTGGAAAAGATCCTACAGAAAAAGGGTATCCTTGGTGAAAACCTGGTAAACAGGCACCTTGGTACTACAAAAACATTCAAAAAAAGCAAAAATAGCAAAAAAATTGAAAAAGAGAAAAAGTGTCTTGATGAGCACTTGGTAAAATAGGCATCTTGGTAGCAAAAAGAAAGAAAAAGATCTTTCCAAGTGGTGAAAACCTGGCAAGCAGGTGTCACTTGTGATCTGCGCTCCATCTATCAATGCACTACTGATACTAAGCCTTCATAATTTTCCCTATGCTCATACGCTGACTTCATTTTCCTCAATGACTATCTTATCCTTGCTGGGGATTTGTCTATCTTTATGTCTTAGGGATAAGTCATTCTACACTGGGGGTATCTTTGCTGGCATGGTAGGTTATGGTTGCTAGGTTTCTCTAGGATGGTTTGCCTCACGCGCACTATGTTCCTTAATACATGCAACACAATGTCACTTTTGAAAATAGGGGTGTCTTTTCAAGCATCACATATTGGGACATGACATTTACATTAACGGAGTTCCTACAAGGCTATATTGGATCACACACATGAACAAATTATCCTATCAATGCATAGACATGGAACACCATATTGCTTGTATTACAATTTTCTTATTGATGAATCTTTACTATGTTTTGACATATGAATGAACAAGTACTACCTTAAAAACATAGTTTGCTATTGCTTTGATTATAATTATTTTATGTCCTGATGATGTTTTCAACTAGGGGCATCTAGGTAATTATAAATTTTATTTGATTGATTCTCAATTGATGATTTATTATGTCTTCTTAGTTGCTCAATGACGTCTGCGCAAAGACAAAGAGTCACAAGGATAGGGGGCATAATGTTTTCTTAAATTTATACGTATGGTGATTGTTCCACATAATCCTATAAATTTCACCTAACTTAGATGTTTATGATAAGAGCTGCCACTATGGGTGGATAGCCGCATATATCTCGATCTTTGTTATATGTAAACTATGGCGAGGTTGAAACAATTTCCTTGTCTATTTTTCTGGTCCAGATTCTCACTAAGGTATACAAATCATAATGTACCCAAGGATAAGAATTTTCAAGATCATTACAGGTTCAATATCTTTCCTTACATAGAATCTAGTATATTAAAAGGAAGGTGACTATTTTTTTATCTTGGCTTCTATACCTTGATTCCTAAGTCTATTTCCAACATTTCAATAAAACATAGTATTCATACTTTCATAATATCAGTGGGTATTAGTGATGGTTGTACTTTCAGGTGGTATCTGTTCTGAAGAGTGCCCAATGATGATAAAAATGTTGCAATATTTGCTAAATCAGTGACAAGTCCTAAGAGTCAGCATATAGCTGCATTTAGAAATTGCATGGTGCATTTATAACAAGAATAACAACATAAGGCATTTTGTGCTAAAAAATGATTTCTATCTTCTTCTAAACATCAAGTTAATTACATCATCCATATTATTGATATCAAATATCATTGCATATCCATAGCATACATTTTGCATTCATTGAAAAGACAAAGCAAGAAAATATAAAAATAATAAAGCATCCATGTATTGCATTTTTACTTTTTCATCCTAAAGTTCATCCATACATCTATTTGGCATAACTGAAAAATCAAAAGAAACATACATTTGCATTTTCACATAAAGTATCATTTAAAACATATTTGTATCACTAATAACTCATCACATCCAATCATACAATGATGTTATCATCTACAAAATAACTCATCAAGAGACCAAGAAATCATCACATGTGCAAAAGATACATTTACCACATCTGTGAAAGAAAAAAGAACTTATAAAAACATGTTAGAATCAAGAAACTACATGAGATATATATCATTGTAACATGATACAAATAATCACATGGAATAAATCAAAATATAAAGAGTATCAGTGTATCAGTGAGCATAAAGAGTATTAGTGTATCAGTGAGCATAAAGAATATCAGTGTATCAGTGTGCCAAAATGAATCCAATATACGTGTATGAAAGTCATCTACAAAAATGGATCTCAGAAGGATCCAAATATACAAAAGAGGGGATCTCAGTAGGATCTAGATATACAAATATGATCTCAAAATCTACATGTCATACAAAATGATACAAAAATCAACTCTATCTCTTCCCCTCTCCCTGGTCAGGAGGAGGAGGAGGAGGTGTTGCAAAAGGAGCTACTGGAGGAGGCAAGGCCCCCTTTGAATGCTAAGCCACTCGAGAGAATGAAGGTTCTCTTTGACCCTCTGGAACTACTACGTGATATAGGACGTAATAGTATGTATCCCTCTATCCCTGATGGACTGCTATCCGGGCCTGTGCATCCCTCTCTTCTCTTAGCCACTCAAGCTGTAGATCCCTATCTGCCAAGAGAGCATCAACAGTCATGACTCTGGCCTCCGAAGCTATGATCCTAGCTCGGAGCTACTCTCTCCTACTCACATCTAGATAATGGATCTCTATCTTTTCTTGCATCCTACTTAGGTACCCCCTAACACCTCTGTCACTGCTGCTCACCTGTAAGAAATGGGCCAGTATCTCTCTGAGGGGCCATGAATTTGAATCTCTAACATCTTCCCTGCCCACTACCACTGAAACCACCTATATCAATAGCCTCTCCACCACTACCCCTATCATCTCCATCAGGACCATCATCAGGAGGAGGACACCTGCCCTCTCTGCCACCATCCCTACCACCATCATGACCCCCATGTATACCAGGAGCCCTGTCTCTACCTCCTCTACCCCTGACGAGTCATTCATCAGAATCATAATCCAGAGGCTCCTCTATGCGAGGAATAATCTCCTCCGGAATAGTAAATCAAGGAAATGGGTACTGGAGCCTCTCAGGTAGCATAACCATCAGATACACCTACATCCTCTACATCTGGCTGGAGATCCTAGTCTATAGAAACCATGTCCCTGATCTCTTGATGTGTGGTCTCATAGGTCAACTGTGCACCCCATAGTGGTGTCTCATCTCTGGTGCGGGCATATACTGCAATGTCCTCTGTCCTGCCCTATCGCCGCCCATACTGCCTCAATACTCTGGTAATAACAAAATGCTCTATAACATACCTCATCTGACCAATAAGATATCTGCTCTGACACAAATATGGCACCTGCCAGGCATCTGAAGTCCACACCTCACAATCTAGATATGGTCACCAAACGACCTCTGTCATGTCATCAAATAATCGGCGCCAATACTCAATCTTGCCCAGATGGGGCTGCTGTAAAAGGCTTGCATACATATATACATAGGGCTGCTCAAGTTCCCTCTACCTATCTACAATTGGCCATGTAATAGGGATGTGCTAATAGGCCCAAATTTGAAGAATGAGAATACCCACAGTCATACTATGGGTATAATGGTATACAATCTCATGTAGCTCTCGGTACATGTGAGCTAGGATATAGCTCCCCCAAGCAAATGGCCGATGGCGGATGACCATCTGCTCAATCATACTCACCCAGATGACCATAAATATATGCTAGCCCATATCTAGCATGAGGATGCCACCTACTAGACCTACTAAATAAATAGATAATCAATTGTAGTGATCGACCATGTAATCCCATGACAGGTATCTCCGGTCTATGGTGTCATCCTGAAAGAATCCGCATGCAACACCAATCACCACACTAGCTTGGGACTCAAAGAAATCCTCCTATCTAACCATCGGTACCTGAAGTATCCTCTAGACATCCTCCAGAGTCACAGTGATCTCTCCTGTCGGTAAATGGAAGGTGTTGTGCTCTGAATACCATCTCTCGGCAAGAGCAGTCAACAACCCATGGTTTACCCCAATCTTGGGTAAACCTATCAAGGACTGTAATCCACGTTGGATCACAGTCATCTGCTCATCATCTAATAAATGTCCTGACAATGCAAGGATGTGTGTAGGGTAAGCGCCACAAAATGTGACTACCTCAAACTAGGCCTATTTTGGACAAAATGACAACACATCAGAATCCTATCTACAACAAGGGGTAGACTCCTACTCCGTTAAGTCATTTCCAAGTTTGCAAGATGAAAAAAAATCAAAACACATTAAGATTCTAAGTCTTCTACCAAATGCAATCCTAGAAATATAGGATGCGATTGCGTTTACTAGATGTGATCCTTGAAAAATAGGATGTGATCCTAAACGCGGGATGCAATCCTAAGCATCCTGGGTGCGACACACTGATGGATTTTCTATTAAAACAAGAAAAAAAAAGAGGAACTAGATGCGATCTAGGAAATACCAGATGCAACGCAGAAATCCAGAAAAAATGGATACAATCTGGGAAAAATTGGATGCGACTTGGGATTAGCAGGATGCGATCCGGAATCCTAGATGCAATCCTAAATTAAAAGGGCTATAACTACTACAAAAATGCATGAAATTTAAAATTGCAAAATTCACAGGTTAGTTTATCGAGCACTTACCGGCGGTGGGTAGTCAGCTGGATGCTGATGTTGGTGGCTCATCTCGAAACGGTGCTTCCTCATAGGGACTACCATCTTCTCTACAGAGCTCTCTGATTTAATATGGAGGAATGTGAAAATGATTAGTGAAATGGTAATTTTGGAGGCTTATATGGGTCTTTTGAGACATTTAGGAGTTTTGAAACTCCTCCCAGATGACTACAACTTCATTTTGTTCTCTTTCTGATTAATCAGGAACCAAATCAAAGGCGCATAAGATGTTTTCAGCGGCCCAGAACTCTTCTTACGACAGTTCTAAAAATTGTGAATTTACTTCATTTGTTCCACACATTGGTCAAAACTGCACATTTTATCATACATCTTGGTCTAACATCATTTTATCAGTATTATCACTCACATTTTCACGTAATTAACTTGGTAATTGTGTGTTTATTTTTAAACACACCTTCTTTTCCACTTCTTCTACTCCATTCTTTCTTGTCCTCACTGCTTCCTGCAAGTGATACATTCTTTCAAACTAAGGGATTTATTCTTTTCCTTCGATTTCATTCCTGAGGGGGCATGATCACATATCATCAATTAAATTTTGCTCAAAACAATATCAAAATGACTTCATTATCAAACAGACTAGGGGCATAACAGTTTCCTTGACTAAAGTCAGAGCTATTGGATAGAAAGCTTTGGTTCTCATGAGATGATATCTTATGCTTCCTCATTTTAAAATATTTTTATTAAAGCTCCTGGCAGCTTCATACTGATTTTTCAATGACAACCAAGTTCAGAATCAGTATTATCAATCTTTGGAAGACAACCAAGTTCAGAATTGGTATCTTTAAGATCTTTTATTGATCTTTGGATGACGACCAAGTTCAAAATAAATTATATCAATTTGGTTCAATCAAGTGTGAGACTGATCTCATCAAAATTTTGTTCGACAACCAAGAACGAGATTCTCAAGTTTTCTAAAGTCAAAATTGAAAAACTTTCTTTGAATCAATGCACTGCTTGCACATCAATTCAAAGAGGGGCAAATGTAACCACCTAAATTTGGTTTGTTCCAACTATGGACCCTATTTTATCTAAGTGTGATCATACCCTTGATTATGTCCAAACGACCCTGTTACTGCTTGGCATAATTCTTCAAATCAATTTAATGTCCTAGGTGATTTTTATCACTAAATTATATTAACTATTATAGCCATATGATTCAAATCAATTCAAACTAATTAAATCAAACCAAATTCAAACATGGCTATAGTATTTAATTATAAAGGAATTAAATAAATCCCTAAATCAATTACCCACTTGCAAATTAACCCATTCCCTAGCCTATTTAATTTAATTAAAATGTCTATAGTCCCCTAATTATTAAAAAGAAATTAAATTGTTTAAATAATTAATTCCTATATTTTAAATTAATTAAATAAGTTTAATTCATTTCATTTATATTCCCTTAAACCCCAACCTAACCTATCTCAACCACTTCTACCCTAGGTTCTAACCCTTCTCAACCCATTCACCCTTGCTAATCTAATCCTAATCCTAATTCTACCCTAACCCACCTCCTAATGTTGTCACATTCCATTAAGGAATGATTAGCATCTCAACCCACTTGAGAAAGTCAACTTTCTCAAGCATAACTTTCCTAAGGGACCAACTTGCCAAGTTGATTCTTACACTCTCCCCATGCTTCTTTAAGGCTTTCATTAATGCCTCATTAATGAAGATGCCTTAAGCCTATGCCTCCTCCATGCCTCATTAATTCCCAAGGCATTAAGGGCTCTTACACCTCCATTAATGAGTCCCTTAACTCATAAATGAACCTTTTCTCCCCTCTCTCTCTCTCTCTCCCATTCTTCTATAAATAGAAGCCATTTTTGAGAGCAAATGGGCCTTCACTTCATATTGTAAATGCATTGTTATGTTGTTAGATTAATCTTAGAATCATATTTCACTTCATATTTCATGCTTTTACATTGTTCTTATTTCCATTCTTAGAGCTAGAATGCATGTTTTCTCATCTTTTAGCTTGTTTTTAAACTAAAATAGTTCATGCTAGGTCGTATATGTCACTGATTGTAGCATAATCTGAGATCTATTATGTTACTAATCACACTCTTCTTAGTTAGAAGGCAATAATTCGATATTAGGTGGTTTTACATGCTCATCTAACCTTTTTGAACTAATACAATGACTTATTGATGTGTTGTGTCTCTCTTAATAGGTACCCAAATACACACGCACAAAATGCAATAACAAATGCATCAGGATAGAATAATGTAAAAAATTAGGATCTTTACCCTTCTTCTGCATAGCTAAAAACCCCTCACGCATTCTATCAATGATGTACTATATATAGTCATAGCTAGTACTAGAATGCACATCTTGCAAATCTAACAACATCATTAAAATTCTAGAATTTATCTTCTCAGCTCCTCCATCTATACCCAACACTCTACACAAAGCATAAGCAATGTACTTAATATAGAAATGTAAATCTTTGAAATAGTAGGGTACAGTTCCTGGTATAGGGGTAATATGGCTTCTAACTTCCTTAAGAATATGTTTTTGTAATTGGTTCCTAGCAACCCTAGGCTGTAACCTATACCTTTCTTCTTGCTTGGTAATATTAATCTTAGTAGACATGGTACTATATAAACCAAAAGCTTGCATGAATGAATTCCTATTTAGAATCAACAATGCAGTACCATCATTCTTTTTAAAGGGTCGTAATGGTTTGCTAGTCCTAGAAACAAGTCTACATCTACATAGACATCGGGAACAATTAACCTAGCCAAACCACTATTCCAAGGGTTTGATATTGGGATGCCCTTATCGAAATTATTATAAAAATAGTTATAGAGAGACAAACCTATAGAACCTGTTGTACGGGCATCTCTAATTTCACAATATTCATCTGCCAATATGTTGGCATTTTCCCTCTTATTCTGTGTAGACCCAGGAAACAACTTCAAAAATTCATTAGAGAAATACCTTTTCCCCTTGGCATCATTTTAAAAATAACAACAAAATGAGGAGGAGCAAGGAAATTGTTTAAACCAAAGAGCAAGAAGTAAAGATATATACCATGAATAAATCAGAAAACTAGGAGCATTCACCAAAAGCAAGGAGAAGGAGACAAGATTTTGAAGGGGGAAAAGCATAAAAAAAACCCCGTGAATAAATATGAATGGGAAAATTGCCTAAGAACGTGAGAGAGAGAGAATGAGAGCCAAGCTCATACAATGAGTCACTTGAAGTGACTAAGTGCTACAACTAGTGCTTGTGTTACAAAAGAAGAATTGTGTTGTTGAAGAGAGAAGGAGATCCATCTCTTTAATAGAGAGGTGAGGAGGGAGTTACATTGTAACTCCTATTTCTATGTATGCCACATTTCATAAAGTGTGTGCCACTTGTGTTAGTTCCTCTTAGGGAGGAATCTAAGGGATACCTTGGTTTATTCCATTTAAATAATACAACCAAGGGATAATAAATACATAAAATGAATTATCCTCACAAGAGGACAAAATAGGTGTAGGGATTCCATAGGAATCTCCTACTTACATAAAGAAAGTAAAGATTAATTTCTAACACCCCCCTTTAATCTTTACTTGGGTTTTACAAAAATCTACAACTTGATAATATTTCTCATAGTAGAGGAGGTAAATTTGCTTGTCTTCACTTTGTGTTAATATGAGATGATGGTGAATTGATATATGCTTTGATCATGAAATAGGGGTCCTTTGAGTGTTTCAATACACAGGTTTAGGTGCTTGTTGAGATAGGCCCAAATGTTCAAGTACATGTTGAGATTGATCATAGTTTCTTCTCCAAGAAATATTACCTGGAAAAGGATAATAACCATAAGTGGATCTCCCATAATTGGGATCTCCCTTTAGATATGAATCAGTAAAATTTGATAAAGTAAAAATAGATTGAGAATCATTAAATACATCTTTCATTTCATAAAGAGATTTTGTAAACCAAATGAAATCATCACTAGATGCAGAATCAAAAGTATAGCTAGTATAGTCACTATCAATAATATTACCATTATCATAATGAGGAAGATTAGAGTTTAGAGAAGGAGGTTTGCATCTTCTTGTTCTAACATATCATCAAAAGCAGAATAAGTATGAGAATAAGAAACATCATCAAACTGTAACATGTTATCTCTATGAGGAAAATAGGTAGCTAGGGGTTCATCCCAAAAATAAACATCATCACATGGATCATCCCAAATAGGAAAGTTATTTAAAGGATACATAATGTCACAGTGCGGTGTAGAGTTTTGGTAAGTTTGAAATGTGTTCTCCAGGACATGCCAAGCCTGATGAGCCTCAGTACAATCAAAGATAAGGTGATATAAGTCTGGATTTAAAGAGAAGCCAATTAGACCAAATGCTTCCTCATCTTTCAACTGCCAAGAATCATGGTCAGCCTGAGGAGCGGTGGATGTCGGTTTCAAAATTGGTGAAGACACAATATCCAAAAGGTGGTGAGATTTAAAAAAAATAGACATGTGCGTCCTCCAAACAAAATAATTGGAGCTTGTAAGTTTAAATTGTGGCATTAATGATGTCATGAAAAAAAATGAAAGAGAACCTTTATTAAATAATATGAACAACGTTTAAGCAAAACTTTGATTAACTTGATTACTCCAAAAGACTTGAATAAAAGAGATTAAACGAACATGAATTGAGATTAAAAAATTTAAAATGAATGAGATTTAAATAAATATATGAACAAATGAATTACGATGAGATTAAAATGAAATAACAAAGTGAAAATAAATTCTTATAAATAATTGAAAAATCTGCAATGAAATAATGACAACCTGCAAAGAACCAGAGAAGGCATTAGAAGGAATCGACAAAGATAATAAAAAAAATTAAATGATATACAAAGGAAAGTAATGAATAAAATCTAATAATAAACCAAGAATCTAATGATAAGAACCCTGCAAAAATTAGAAAATGTTAGAATGATGAATAAATGCAACTAATAATAGTCATGTGAAGAAAGCTTAAGAACTATCACCCACAAGCGCAGGCTAAGGATTAAGATAAAGAAACCTGTAGTTATAAATTTAAAAAAAATGTAATGATGGATACAAAGTAATGAAAGACTACATAAAAAGAAATGAAAGACTGCGCAAGCAGCAAGGAGGAGGAAAAAGCAGGGCTGTGTGAGCAGCTACTGCTACGCTGAAGGAGGGAAGCGAAGAAGTAAGGAGAGGAAGGAGAGGAGGGAGAGATAAGGGGTGGGGTTGAGGAACTTATACAAGAGGGGAAGATACAAGCGCAGGAAGGAGGAAAGAATGCAAGAAGGCAGTGCAAGCAAGGAAAAAATGAAGGGCTGCGCAGAGAAAGGGAGAAACTAAAGTTGTGCAAGGTTATGGTAAATGCAAAGTAAAGCTGAGAAGGAAGATACAAAATTAAACAAAGCTGAGATAAGAATATTAAATAGGCTACCTAGGAGAAGAAGGCAGAATGAGCTATGCAATAAATAGTAAAAAATGAGATTGAGTTGCACTAGGCTGCACAAAGAATAACCAATATATATATCCAATGAAAAACTAAAGCTGCGCAAAGACACAGAAAGATGATAAAGTTGCGCTGAGAAAGATTTATACTGCACTACAAAGATTAAATATATATGTTGAATCTCAAATTGATAAGCACAAAAAGATAGAGATATAAAAAAATGCTAGATTAGAGATATAAACAGAAGAGAAATGATAGAGAAATGTTAGAACAAATATCAATATAGATATATGATTTTACAATAACCAACAGAGATATGAAGATGAAATCTAAAAAAAAAAAAGGATTTAGATGAGATATTATGCTAAACTTGGACCAAACTTTAGAGATATAGATTTAGGATAAATATTTGCAAACAAGGAAATAGATAGAAAAAGAGTAACCAGAGATGCTGAGAGCAGGGAACCTGCAACAAACCGATGATATTAAAATCTACAGACAAGACACATATATTAAAAAAAATAGAAAACAAAGATGTAAATGAGCAACTACAGAAATGTTAGAGCTAGAATGATTAAAAAACAGAGCTAAATTTTTTGAATCCTATAGATTGATAGAATTTTGAATAAAAATTTGGAAACCTGCACACAAATTTGATTTTTTTCTCAATAAGATTAGTAAAAAAATATGAAATAAACTCTCTCAAGAGGTCTCCAAAATTTGGAGTGCTCCAAGATATGGTAGCTCCTTCACCTGTACACTCAAAAATGGATTAAACCAACCTGCTTTGATACTGTTAGAATTAATCTTTCCTTGGTTGTTATATTTACTAGGATAAACCAAGGTATCCTTTATTATTCTTAGTTATTCCTCCTTATGAGGAATCCTACACTTGGCTCACACACTTATGACATGT
>MU227573.1:181874-208918 GCA_018584345.1 Thuja plicata
TATACAGGAAGTAAAGTTCTCAGTACCTTTCTCATAATGGTGTTCTCATCAATAGTTCCATTAGCCCCTCTAATGGCATTTACAACTTCTTTTATTCTACCATAGTACTGAATGACATTTTCACCTTGCATTTTCATCTCATCAAACTTACCTCTTAAACTTTCTGATTTAGCCCTCAGCACATTTGTGTCTCCACCATAGATAGTTTCAAGTTTTTCCCACATCTCTTTTGCATTTATGCAGTTCTTATATCATCAAACTCTGAATAGCTCAATGAGGAGGCGATCTCCAACATTGCTTGATTGTGCTCTTGGTTTTCTCTAAGTTGTACAGCTGAGAGAGGAGTAGAAGGTGGTACATAGGCATGTTAAATAAGTCTCTTAGAATCATCTCCAATAACAACCAAATTTAGTTTCATCAAGCTCTGCCATGCAGGGAAGTTATCTTTGTTCAGCTTGGGAACCTCCTTCTTATACATCTTGATCTTTTCGCTCCAAGTACCTTCAAACTATTTTCAGGAGACCAAAGCTTTGATACCAATTGTTGGAATGAATTTAGAATAACTGAGAGGGGAGGGGTGAATAAGTTATCCTCAGGTCTAGATGTAGCAAATAAAAACTTTCTGTACTTCAAATCTACTCGGAAACAGTAGCATAAATTAATAACTTCAATCATGCAGTTTACTATCAATTGGAACTAGCTTGTAGTAACATAACAGTAAAGCAAACCATAAGCATTCACACAAGTTGACACAAGTATTTAATGTGGAAACCCAATATGGGAAAAACCACCAGTAACATGCTACCAAGTTTTCACTCTTCTGAAGTGATGCCCTGTGAGGAGCCAACCCTATTAAAGGTTACAATAACACACTGCTAGGTGTGATCTAGTTAAAGGATTTAATCACCCTGTCAGGAGTGGTCTTGTTAGAGGACTTAGAACATTCCACCTAAATGTCACCTTGTTAGAGGATTTATATAAATGACTGTTAAGTAAACCTTGTTAAAGGATTTAACTAATATAATGGTAATAAAGTAATCAATAGTTGTGATCTAGTACATACAACTTACTTTGCAAGTCAGATCCAATTACAACTCTGATTTTAACTTACTGGATAGCCTACATTTTCATTTCAACCTTCTGATCTACTTGGAAATTCGTCAAGCAATCACATATGCAACACTTTGCCTCTGCCTTTTTCCTTCTCTGCTAGATCATGCCAAACAGTAAATCAACTATGCAAACCTCTTACATCATCCATACTTCATGAATAACTCCTTGAGGTTATCATATACCTCTTTGTCTAGGTCAGATAAATATTTTGCCGCTAAAACAAGATCGTAGATCTTAGGTTAGGTCAGATCCAACAGATCATTCCATCTTTGCATTACATTTACTTCTCCAAAGTAGTCTCTAATTAAATCTTGAAACAATGCACTAATTACGGTTACCCATACATTAATTGACATGGATCAATCTTTAATTAACATTACATATCCCAATAAAATTAACTAAGTCAGCTAGAGATCTCAAATCTCATCATTAATCCAATTACTGTAAGTCAGCCAACATCACTGTTTCACTCGACAATTTCAATGGTGCTCGACATTGAGCAACTTTACTCAGCACAAGCAACCTTTCTCAGCACAAGCCAAACTTGCTCGGCACAGAATAGCCAGTAAAATTGTCTTTGAAAGATAATCAATAAATTACTTTGCCAGAGTGCCAACTGATTAAATACCCTTTAAATTTCCTTACTCAACCATTCACTTGGTCTTCTTGTTAAATATTCTTCATCAATAATAGATATGGTACTCAAACAGATAACAGTAGTCTCACCAATTAAGGTTTGACATCAACAAAAAAATAACAATTGTTTGCAATGTCACTTTCCAACAATCGCGACTTAACAGCTTATCTCCATGTTACCAGATCATATTTTCTTCATTGGGAGACTTCACAACTGAAGGACTTCACTAAGTCTCACAACTTACAAAGAATATTCTTTTTCCTCTTGAGACATCCTGACAATAGTTAATCGCCCAGTCTCATGATAAAATGGAATATGCTTTTAGGATTAAGCGACTAGGTGACCATTAAAAGGCACATGACTTTTTATAACTTAAGTTTTTCAAAAAGGTAATGCAAAAATAGAAACTCGATTGACATTTTAGGGCTTTTTTACACTCTCACTTAGAAGACATCTTAGGGTTTTGGTTTTTTCACTATTGATGTGGATTTTGACCTAAGAACACAAAATTTCCACAGGGATAATTCAAATTGGGACAAATTTTCTGATTTTGGATAGAAATTGGCATGATGACAATAAAATTTTAGGGCAAACCAACAAAACTAGGAATACAACCAACAATGGCTCTACTTGAGGATTGACTAAACACAGTTTATGGAAAAGAACCACAGAAACTCTGGTTTCAGAACACTACAAAAAATGAAGAGGACACCAACTAACCTAAAATAGAAAGGAAACTATTTACATCATTTACATAAATGAAGGAATGTATTCACAGTATGATACATACTTACTTGTTCATGAATTTTGATTCTCAGTTGAAAAAGGGCTTTAGAAATTTCCCATGCAAAAGCAACTCAAAATCTTCTCCATCCATGTTCTTTAATAAGTAAGAGTCTTTTCCAAAGTTTTGTGAAACAATAAATGGTCCAAGCCATAAAGATTCAAACTTCTTATGTTTTCCTTTATCTTCTGCTCTTGCATTCCACTGAAGAACTAGGTCACCAGACTGGAATTTTCTCTCAGTAGCCCTTTTGTCAAAAAGGTATTTCATCTTCTGTTGCAACTTAAGGTTTTCCCTTTGGCTATTTCTTCTTACTTCATCCAATTCTACCAACTGAGTCATTCTATTCTGCATATTGTCAGAAACATCTAAATGTTCCTCTTGTATAAATTGATATACTGGTAATAAATTCTTGATAAGCATTCTTGCCTGCAGACCATACACTAGCTCAAACGGAGACTTACCAGTTGCTTTTTTAACTATTATTCTATCAGCCCAAAGTGCTAGTCTTAACTTAGTATTCCATGCTCTTTTATTCTTTTCAAGAGTTCTTTTTAGTATTTTCAATATACTCTTATTGCTAGACTCAGCTTGTCCATTATCTTGTAGATGATATGGGGATGAATATGATATTTTGATCTCATATTTTTCACAGAAATCTATCATTTCGTCTGAACTAAAACTCATGGTATTATCCATTACTAATTTAACAGGTACACCAAATCTGGTTATAATATTCTCCATGAGAAATTTAGCGACTACCCTGCTTGTTTCTTTCTTTATAGGGGTGGCTTCAATCCACTTGGTAAAATAATCTATGGAAACCAATATCCAACTGTGTCCTCCACTAGATTTCTTCTAGAATTCATCAATAAAATCAATTCCCCACATAGTAAAAGGAGCTTGAGTACTTATTGGGTTTAGCAACAGAGCACCTGAAAATTTTAGCTTATTTGAGAACCTTTGACAAGGCTCACACTTTCTGACATATTCGTAGGTATCTTTGAATAAACTGCGCCAATAGTACCTGGCCCTTAAAATATTGTGGGCATTAATCTTAGTAGAAAAATGACCCCCACATTCTCCTGCATGCATTTCACATAAAAATCTTTCAGCTTGGTATTTATCAAGACACAATAGTAATACACCATTCTTATCCTTCCAATATAAGCCTCCTTGAATCAAAGTGTATCTTTAAGTTTGCAATTTCAAATTTCTTTTCTGATTTTCTGACATATGATAAGGACATTTGGAATTTTTGAGAAAAAACATAATATTAGTATAGAATGGTTGCCTCTCTATGCTTGTAGTAGTTTGATCATGTATCTCTGTCTGATTTATTTGTACTAAATCCAAGTTTTCTTCTATCATGAGCTTTTCCAATCCTTGTCCTCTTATCAACTTTGTAATATGGATCTCAAGGTTAAATTATTGAATTCTAGTGATCCATTTACACCTCTTACCAGTTACCTCTGACTGTGTTAGAATATATTTTACTGCTGAATGAGGAACATATGCTTGTATCTTAGCAAAAACTAAGTATGGCCTGAAAGACTTCACAGCTTTTACCAGAGCATAAGCCTGCTTCTCAATTATTTCATAATTAAGTTCTACAACTTGTAGGGATTTACTGTAAAAAGCTATTGGATGTTCAAATCCTTGTTCATGTTTTTGTAGTAAAATAGCAGCAATTGTATGAAATGATGCAAATGAAAATAAAGAGAAAGGCTTAGTATAATTTGGAGATTTAAAAACATGAGCCTCTTGTACTGCTTTCTTTATTTTCTCAAATTCCTATTGGGCTTCTTCATTCCAAATAAATTTGGCATCTTTCTTTAACAAATTTACAATGGGTTTAACAATCTCTACAAAATTTGTTATGAACCTTCTGACAAAATTGATCTTTCCTAAGAAAGATTGTACCCCTTTTAGGTTCTTTGGAGCAATAACCCTTTGAATTGCTTCCACTCTCTATGGGTCTATTCTCACCCCTTCCTTAGACACTATATGTCCAAGCAACTTTCCCTCTTGCACTACAAAATGACATTTCTTGGGATTCAACGAAACACCATATTCTAATGCTTTATTGAAAATCTTACCCAAGTGATCCACAACTTTCTTAGAATATGAAATCAAATCATCCTAATAAATGACCATAAATAAATCAATGAACTCTTTAAAAGAAACATCCATGGCCCTTTAAAAATTTGCCCCTGCATTTATTAGTCCAAATGACATTCTGATATAAACATAGGTTCCCCATGGAGTGGTAAATGCAGTTTTGTATTGTTATGATTCTTTAACTAAGACTTGGTTATATCCTGAGAAACCATCCATCATAGAAAAAAAATCACAACCAATGACCTTGGCAACATTGCTTCCATATTCGGTAAGGAATAATTATCTTTTAATGAAGCAATATTTAAATTTCTAAAATCTACACATAGTCTGATATCACCATTCTTCTTTCTGACTGGTACCAAATTTGATACCCAAGTTGAATGTCTGATTGGCTGGATTATCCCAGCATCCTTCAATTTCATCAATTCTTGTTGCATCTTAGGAGCCAAAAAGGGGTTAATAGGCCTCTATTTTTTCCTAAATGGTTTCACACTTGACTTTAATGGGATTTCATGTTGAAAACGATCCTCTCTATAGGATTTCAAATCCTCATATGACCAAGCAAAGACATGTTTATATTTTCTTAATAGTTTGATCAAATTTATCCTTATATGAGAGTCTAAACCCTTTCCAATATAAATAATTTGAGGACTATTTTCAGATCCTAAATTTATTTCCTCCAATTCCTCAACCTTGGCATTGCTTAGTTTTGTTGAATCATTTTGTTGACTACTAAACAATGCTTCAAGCTCAACCAAACCCCTAGGAATCTGATTAGAACTTAACTGGACAACCTCATTTCCCAAAATGTAGTCTTTTCCATCATTTATCTCTAGTAAAGTACTGCAATCTATACTCTGGTTCTCATAATGGTCTAGACATTGCATAAACCTCAGAATATCTTGATCATCCTAAAAAACCTGCCAGTTGTATATGTTGTCTGGAACAACTAGTCTTGTCTTGAATTCTAGTATTGATACCCCATGTAAGGTCAAATCATCATTTTTTTAAAGCAACATTTGCTAAAAAATCAGCCATTATATTCTTTGACCTTTCTAACCAACTTATATCAAAGGCATCAAACATTTCAATTTGATCCCAAATAGCATACTTGTACATTTTCAATCTATCATTCTTTACTGCATATTTGGTTATAACTTGAGCTACTACCAACTCAGAATCACTATAAACCTTTAAACACTTTATCCCATGTTTGATAGCAATTTCAAGTCCTAAAAACAAAGCCTCATACTATGTAGTATTATTTTTACATTGGAAGGCTAATAGAAATGAATACTTAAAAGTTGTACCTGATGGAGATACCAATAATACACCTACCCCTGATCCTTTTTTTGAGCAAGCCCCATCAAAGTACATTTTCCACAAACCATCTCCTTGCATAATCAATTCTTTTTTTAGAGGGTCAATCTCTTCATGTTGATAATAAGGTTCATTTTTTTGTATCCTAAAATTCTCCATATCCACATCAATGCAACAATTAATGTTAGTGTCTTCAAATCTTTCTATCATGTGTGGAGTTCTACTCTCCCTTAATGCTTCAACATTATCTCCAGCAATGTTAAAAGTAGCATATGATAAATCACTTTGTATACTACCTCCCATTGAAGCACTCCACTTTCTTGACAACAACATGCCATAACGTGGTGGTATGTCAACCACAAGGACATTCATAGTCATTACTACATTAGGGAAAAATGCTAATTTATAAGGCATAGCCTCAATGGTACCAATCACACAGACCTCTCTAGAGTCCATATCTTGACACCTCCCATGAGGAGTATCAACCTGTAATCCCATTAACCTCATGATTTCCACTGGCATAACAATATTAGATGCTCCTGAATCAATCATACAATTTTTTAGCATCTTTCCATTAATTATTAATGAAAGAAAAAATGGGTCAACAACTTTTGGGGAAGAAGTTGCATTCAAGAAAATTTGAGGAATCTCAGATGTTAACACTTCAACTTCCTTCCCTTTATTAATTGGTTTCTTGCCAACATTCTCTGGACTTTGGACCTTTATTATGGGCACACTGTTTAATAATGACAACACCTTTTCCTTATGTTCTTTGATTCTCATCATTTCTAGAAATGGCACCTTAACTGTCATTTGGGACAAACATTGACCCATGTCCACTGGAGTATATTTCACATATGAAGAATTTGATTTATCAATAGTGATATCACTTACCTCAATATGTTCATTTAGAACTAGTTCTTTTAACCTTTTGTTCTCCATGCTTTGAACATGAGTATTTTTTTCTTGCCTTTTTAATTCTCCTTCTTGTACAACATTTGGTTCAAGGGCTTTTGTAATGACTTTGACCTTATGTTTATTTATATTTTCACCAGGTCCTTCCTTTTTTTGCACATACTTAGTATCTATTTTATTTTCTTTTATAAAGACACCTGATGGCTGACTGCCAGTACCACCTACTACTTTGTTTCTTAAATGGTAGTTGCTTCTAGCTTTGTTCACTAAATCTGTAGTAATCCTAGATTTTTCTTCATCTGAAGATTTTATAATAAGTGGAACATCCAGATTTTCTTGAGCATAAAATCTTATATGGTCATCAGTTTCCTTAGCTTTACTATCAGACAAAATCTATTTTTGATGATTTTCTACCCTTCTTTGTGAACTACAAGAATCGTGATTTTCATTTTCACTGTCCGAATCTATATCATGACATGAATAAGTATTTGTCATACTATGATCACATTGTTCACCCTCATCATTTACATTCTCCTCACTTACTCTCAAGTCTAAGGAAACAATATAAAAATTAGGGTTATGAGTGGATTCACAAGCTTCACACCAAGGATCATCATTGCAAAAATGGACAACATTCTTGTGTAGAGGGTCTAGAGTTATATTATCTATCTTCTCCTTTCTAGGTAGAATAACAGGCTTCCCATCCTTAAACTAAGTTCCATAAGGATGGTTTTGCATTCTATTTTGAGGATTATATGTAGTATTGTAAGAAGGCCTATTGTTCTAAGGAGCCCCATAGTCCTTGTACTCTGGTTCTTTTAAATTGCTCCTACTAAATCTTGAGTCATCTCTCCTATTCAACTTACTAGACACTCTTCTATTCATTTCAATATTCACTGCTATCTTATAAGCATCAGTAAGAGTTCTATGATTTTTATCCCTAAGAGTATATCCTATTTTAGAATCAAAGGCATTCAAATAAGTTTCTAGACATACCTCTTCATCCAGCCTTATCTTCTGAAAAATTTTGTGCATAGCTCTTCGAAAAATCTTGTATTAAACCCTGTGACCTCTTCATTGTAATTCTTTTTGATATTGTTGAAATCATTCAACAAAAATCCTTTATTTGTTTTATCTCCATACCGATCCTTAAATAATTCAATCAACTCATCCATAGAAACAACAAAGCCATTAGAAAGGCTCCTAAACCATTCTCTAGCATCTTCCACTAAAGACTGATTTCATAATTTCATTAACACATCCTCATGAGTGATATTTAAATCATCAACAAAATCAATGAACTTTCTTAAATGTGTTTCACAAGAAATAACATTGTTACTTGCAAACTTTGGGAGCTTTTCTCCTATATCACCCACATCTTTAGGGGAAGCATTAGGATATCCAGGGATACCAATAAAGTTAAATTTCTTATAACTTTTAGTATGTAATGGTTTCCTTTGAAAACTATCATTCTCTTTAAAAGTAGTGGCTTTTTCTTTAGAAACTATAATATTCTCTGGCCCAGCATGAGAATACTTAGAGGACTGCAAAAATTCTATTTTTTTCTTCATTTCAATTATTGCAGCTTCCATTTGTGCCTTTTCTAACATTTTCTCCATGGTTTCTTTTTCAATTCTCAATTTCTCCAAATCAATATCCAATTTGGACATTTGCTCTGTTAAAGGCTTCTGAAACCTAGGTTCTTGATTTGTGTATTCAATCATTTTTTGCTTACCTTTATCCTTCTGTGAACTAGAAGCCTTATAAGTGAGTGGTATTTCTTGGTCCTTTTGAGACCTCTCTGTATCTTTTATATCTTGATGTCTTGAAGATATTCTTTTATTCTTATCAACATCCTTATGCTCATTTTTTTTCTTTCTCATTTCTCTCTCCCTTTTCATTTGTTGAGCAAGGGCAAGCTGTTTCATGATGAATTTCTCCTCATTTGCTAGCTCATCAGAGGGAGCTTCTTCAGAATCTAAACTAGATGTACTTGTTTCTTCTCTTTCATTAGAAGTAGAAGTGACTGTAGGTGTTTCTAATACCCTTTCTACAGCTTCTTCATATTCTAAAGTATTTCCATCATGAGAAGGTTGATTTCTATTTTTGTCTCTCCTAGTATTACCCTCCTTACCTCTTGGAGGGGTTTCATGTTAGAGTAATAGTCTATCAGGTTATTAATTAAATTATTATGATCTAATTACTAACTCACCTATTCACTCTAGTTTTCTTTATCTAACCTTAGGGTTTCCCTTTTAGGGTTTCATGATTCCTTTATAAGGATTCACCTCTTTTGTTTTATTACAGAATTTGAACATCACATTGTAATTTCTAGAAACATATTGTTAATATATTGTTTTCTGTTGCATACGATGTCTCCTCTGGCTTTTTGGCCTCGATAGTTTCTCTTCTCTTTTGTTCTTCATTTCTTCCATGTAACAGGTTATGCATGCAGGTGTTCTTGGGAGATTAGCTTTCAGCCTAATCTAACATGGTATCAGAGCCACACTGCTGCTGCCTAGTCTGGGGTTTGTGAAGCTATGATTCGAGGGAAAAAACCATAGATTTTTTGGGGTTTCTTCTTCATTCTGGAAGAGACAATTTTTTTTGGAGCACTTTGAGCTAAAACGGACACCACCATCGCACTCAGAAGACCTGGGAGAGTTATTTTTCATATAAATTTTGCCATTTTTGGCCACAGTAGCCTCTGAGAAATTTTTTCTCTCTCCTAGGCCGTACGACTCAAATTTCAAGGTGAAAAATGTTCAAAAGAATTAAAAAAAATAAAAAAATAAGAAAAAAAACAAAATTTTTTTTTCTTTCAAAAAAATAAAAAATATACCTTTTTCTAAAGTTTCTAAAAAGCTTTTGTAAAGTTTTTTTAAAAAAAAACTTTGAAAGAAAAGGTGCGTACCTTTTGGAAAGGCAATGTGCAAAATGTGTAGGCATGATGTCATCATTTGTAGGTCGATGTTCAGGTGTAAAATTGACGTCGATGAAACCGTCGCACAGTTTTGACACTTCTTCAAAAAAGGCAGCCTTCAGTGTTTTGGCCATATCTTTTGTATATGGTGTCCGTTTTCAAAAAATGAAATATCGTCGAAAATCTCTTTCTGAGCCAGAGATGATGATGCTAGTTTTGTATGCATATTTGGTCATTTGAGTACCTATTTTTAGTGTCAAATTTGCAGCTTCTGCTTCCCTCCTCCTTGCACCAGGTTTTGATCTAAATGCAGTAAGGTCAGATTTCTCAGTTTGTTTTTCATTTAGAAGAGTTATCATGGGTTTTCCTACTCACCCTTTAGTTGTTATTTTGGAATGGGGTAATTATGAGTCATGGGCAAAGGGTATACTTACACATTGTAGGTGGCTTAATATTTTTCCTTATTTGTATGATCTCATACTTGAACTAGCCACTTCAGAGGGAAAATTAGCATGGGATATTATTAGAGATCACATAGTAGGACTTATAGTGTCTAGTGTTGACCATGACACTATGTTGGCTATATCAGACATTGATTTTCCTCACCCACTTTGGACACATCTTTGGGAGATCTATGGAGACCGTAATCTCTCTCCATTCCCAGAGGATCCTGCTTTAGATTGTCTCATACCCATTGCTTGGAGAGAGAATACACCCTTTGATCATGATACTTTAGAGGAGCTTGAGTATTTAGACACCCTTACATGTTCCAATGGATCAAAGGATCTCACAGTTCCCACTCTTCAGACTGAGACTTCATTGGCATCTCATGTGCTCCTGATTTTGTACAGCAGAAAATCATACATCTTCCAGACATAGATACTTTGGAATCTTATGTTGCAGACATATCTTTCTTGTTTGTTGAGTCTTATACTACAAATCTGGAGGATTATTTTGAGGACATTCATCTCCTCTACCTTGATAGTCAGGTTATCACTGTTCACCCACCATTATCCGTGCATTCAGCGGTTGCATTTTAGGATTCTCCACTTTAGTTTGGATTTGGCATCATTTGTTTCAGTTTAGACAGAGAGATTCTTCAGCATCTGATCATGGCACACATCTTGAGACAGATTGGTTTATCACTCTTCACAGGGTTTCTTCAACATCGTCCTTTGGATTCATTTCTTCCCAATGGGAGGAATATCATTTGCCGCTTCAGGATCTCCTTTTGGATTCTACATCAGGCATCTACCATTGTGACATGAGTTTCTTCATTCTGGGGGGACTTTAGTGTCTCATCCCTCTCTCATGGGGGGGCTGATTGTACTTATGGTCTTGAGAGAGTCTCTTGAGCCATTTCTTTTCTGCATTTTTCTATCTCTTTTTGTAGAGGGTTTTTCCTACTGGGTTTTCTTCTTTGTCTCCATTTTACAGAGATGTCCTTGTATTGGGTACCTGATCAGGCCTTGTTACCGGGACCCTTCTTTCTTGCTTTCTATAGTAGTCTCCTAGGTTTTTGCTTCTCCCTAAGCTTATCTTAAGGGGGGGTGTTAGAGTAATAGTCTATCGGGTTATTAATTAAATCATTATGATCTAATTACTAAATCACCTATTCACTCTAGTTTTCTTTAGCTAACCTTAGGGTTTCCCTTTTAGGGTTTCATGATTCCTTTATAAGGATTCACCTCTTTTTTATTATTATAGAATTTGAACATCATATTATAATTTCTATAAACATATTTTTAACATATTGTTTTCTATTTCATACGATGTCTCCTCTGGCTTTTTGGCCTCCATAGTTTCTCTTCTCTTCTATTCTTCATTTCTTCCATGTAACAGGTTATGCATGTAGGTGTTCTTGGGAGATTAGCTTTCAGCCTAATCTAACATTTCATCCATGCTAACTTGGTTTCTCTTTTTCCTCCAGGACATTTCCATCCTTGAGGATGATAGCATTCCACCATATAAGACCTTCTCAGGATCATTTCTCAGGATCATTTCTCATTCTTGACCTAGTATTCATTCTGAGAGATATTTACTAGATTTGCACTAATCTCAAAGATTTTCTTTAGAGTCACCACCCAATAATAGTTAGGAATGAATGAATACTATCAAAAGACAATTTTGACAACTACAATTGGTAAGATTTGTAATTACTTGAATCCCTAGTAGAGTTGCCAATTTGTTAGGGGTTTTTCTTGCAGGGCCTCTAAAGATGCTTGAATGCTTAAATGACTCTATGAATCCCAATGCCTTTGATACTCTGATTCAAGCAAGAGAAAACACTAATTGATGAGGTATTTTGATAAAATTGGGGATACCTATTATCACCTCCTTTTTTGAGATCCACTGACTCAGGAAGGTCTTACCTATAATTGATTACTGATTTGACAGTATCTTTAGAGTGGATTTTACTTATGTGCCGAATGCTCTATTTTTATATGGATATATAAATGACAATTCAGATAACTATGACTAATCTAAGAAAAATATTGACAATCCAAATCATTATCTTAATGAAAATAGATAGCAACATAATAGGGAATTTCATCTTTCTTTTCTTTTACAATTCTTGTGAATCTAGGAGGAATAACCTATTTGATTTACTCTTTAAGAAATCAACAAACTTCAACTGTAATCACTGTGAATACAATTGATTTTACACATATATTCTGAAAGTAATTTATTTTGAATAGTATTGAATATTTTGGATGATGATGGATTACCAAAGAAGTTCCTAGACCAGTGCCTATCCTTGGGCCTATATAAATCCACAGAGATATATAAAATAGAATACCATAAGATGCCTTGCAACCTACATGCAACTCAGATAAGATGCCTTACAAACTATCCTGTCACTTCTACAATATTGTATCAAATCCTCAATCACTGTTGTACTCCCTAAAACTGCTCACAAAATTTAATTCCCCCCTTAGAAGAATCTTGCAAATAATCAAATAACTACCTTATAGCCAATATGTTTAACATGCCTTACAAATTAAACATAAAAGAGTACAAACAATAAGTAAAGAGACAACAACAAAATAGAGTAAAGTTGCACTGTATTCTCATTCATATATTTCTACTTCATTAAATAACAAGCTCAAATAGCTCAAAGACACAGACTGAAATTTAGAAAGTCTGATTTGCCAATATTTTTCATCTCTTGAAAAATATTACAATTTTCTCTATTTATAGGTCCTAAACCATCTTGGAATCCTTAAATTTAGGATGCAACAAGCTTTAGATGGTTTAAGGAACCTAACCCTAAAAGTACAGAAAAGACAAGAAATAAGAATGTTAAGCAGTGGGAAGACAAGAACAAGGGATGAAATTTGATCTTCTTTGTCTTCATCTAGATTATGATGCCTTTGTCTGACAATATTCAAGATAGTGTCTAATATTTGTACTGAGATCAAGTGACCACCATTTCAGGTTAACCTACACTTGTCTTTGATAATAACTACCCTCCTTGTGCTCAATGATAAGGCTCCAAGTGTTCCTTTTTACTCCTCATCCAGAATCTCTTCCTCTATCTCCACAGAATTCTTTTTCTTTGTCCTAGTCATCAAATCCCAAGCTGTCACATCATCCTCTGCAGGCCATTTAAAATTATGAATACTATGCAGTTGTCCCTTCTGCCTTTCCCATCTGACATCAGTAATGCTCTTGACATCAACTAAAAAATTATTGATATCAGTCTCTACCTTGGAAGCTTCATCCAAAATTTTATTAAAACCATCTAAATCTAAATTAGACTCTATAATAAATGCCTCATTACTAGGCATTCTGTTGTCAAACTCATTTCTCCAGGCCTCCAAGGCCTTAACTTGATCATCTTCTCCTTTCAAAGGAGGAACAAATCTATTGAAATTTGGTGAAAATAGGCTTATCTTAGCCTCTATCTGATTTAATTTACCCTTAAAGAAGGACAAATATAAATTTACCTTTTTGATTTCATCTTCCACCTCTATCACAATCTCTGGTAAATCCGGCCTATGCTGTTGCAAAGAGGCTAGTTTCTCAAACAACTATACTCTGGGAGACCATGTGACAAAGTAAGGGTTCAAAATAGAGATATACCCTGTTACTTCAGCATGTAAGATGGGAAATTTATTATATGCATTCAAATTTTATATTTGTTTTATCTTTTAATATATTAATCCTATGATGAAGAATGCTCCTTAATGAATTTATGGCCACCTCATTTTCCTTTTTTGCCACATCCTCTATTTTAATCTCTTCCTTTTCTTCAACCTTCTCTTCTATCTACAGAGGCTACACTGAGGGTACACATACAACTTTAGTTTTTTCTTGTAATTGCCTAGTCATCTCAGTAATTACCATATCCTGTTGATGTATCTTGATATGACAAAATTCCCTATCTTTTGCTAGGGCACTAGCCTCCTCAATTAAGACACCACATTTCTCAGACAACTATTTTGTCTTATCTTCATTTAGGTGTGCCCAATGTGTCTTTTTTTGGGAAATTCCAAGATCCCCTATATTTTTTACTATCCATTCCATCTGGTTTCCAACCATGCTCTCCTGAATATTCAAAAGTTGAGGCTTTTGGTCTTTTGGACACAAATTCCACATGGAAAATGCTTGAGATTTTAGACTATATCCAAATCCTTTTATCATGTCACCCATTTGCATCTCACTTGCCATTTTTAGATCTGGCTGCTTTCTTATTTGGTCTATGATAAATGCTGAGGCTAAATCCCAGCCTTCAACAAGCAAGATTCCACTATTTAAAACCATCTTCCTAGCCTCATCAGGAGAAACATCCTCACTTTTAGGATCATATGTCTGTAGAGCTAGAAGAGCCTCATTGGTTACTGCTTCTTCACCATCTAATTTTAGCTATTCCCTGATCTACTCCTATTTATGCCACCTTAAGAAATCCTTAAATTCATCAGTTTTTATAAAATTATCATCACTCAAAAACTATTTTTGGTGAAGCAATCTTTCATCAATACATGCTCTGAGAGGCAATTCTATGTTTTCCTCTACCTTATGCTGCTGCCTCTTTCCTTTTCTGATCTCTTTTCTTAAATTATGATCATATAATCTATTGCTAGGAACAAGAGCACTTATCCTATCTCATTTTTTCTCTTTCTTGCATAAGATGTCTGACCAAGGTCAAATTTTTTCCTCTTGGTAGCAGGCTCCTCTATATCATCAGGTTGGAAAACCTTAGTCAAGTCTATGATATGCCCCTATTCCCCCTGTGTCTGAATTGCTTCTACAAAATTCTATTGGGGTTGATCTATTTGAGGTGGATGGACATATTCTCCATCACTCTCACTCTCATACTCAGATTTTGAATATTCAGATTCTTTTCCCCCTTTCTTCACATCTAAAACTCTGTCTAATTTCTCACAGACTGTGTAAAAATTATCTATCATAGCTTTAATTTTATCAAAATATTGTAGGTCAGGGTAAAAACCTCCAAATGCTAATCCATTTCTTTTTATTTGTTTCTCCAAATTCAATAACTCTTGAATTCTTTCTCTCCTAGTTCTCACTTCATCTTCATCAAGGATATTATTAGAAGCATCCTCCTCTACACAAAGACCATGTACATATGTGTTTGGTATGGTAGGAGTTAGGAGTTTCTTAGCTCCTGCAATAAATCCCTCTGGATCAATATATCTATATAATGCTGCCCCCATTTTGTAGCTTTCCAACCATCCACTCACTTGATCAATAGCACCTTTGCCAATTGTAAACTGAAAAATCTTGAATTTCCTAGGGGTTAATGTCCCCTTCCTATGTGGTGCAAAGTGCTCATTATTTGTTAACAAAAGCTGCCAAATGAACTCCATAGCTGCAAATCTTGATGGCACATGATATGGTAAAAGATGAGGAGGATGTATACATCCATACACTCTGATCATAGTAAAATTCTCTTCTAAAAAGAAATCTCCCCAATTGTGGTCACCTTCCCACTTATCAACATATTTACAGGGTCTTAGCAACTGCAGCACCTTCACTGGGAGTCTAGTCTTGCTAATAACCAAATTCTGCATCAAGGGGTATACAATCCAGTTCTCAAATCCACATAAGTCACAATCCTTGCAGGTATAATTCCATATCCTAATCCAAAATTGAATAGGATTGGGCCGGTCTTGAAAGATCCTCTGAGGGTTCAAATTTTTTACATTCATGATACCATAATTGAAATGCAATAACAAATGCATTAGGATAGAATAATGTAAAAACTTAGGATCTTTATCCTTAGGATCTTTACCCTTCTTTTGCACAACTACAAACCCCTCATGAATTCTATCAATGATGTACTATATATAGTCATAGCTAGTACTAGAATGCACATCTTGCAAATCTAAGACCATCATTAAAATTTCAGAATTTATCTTCTTAGCTCCTCCATCTATACCCAACACTCTAGACAAAGCATAAGCAATGTACTTGATATAGAAATTTAAATCTTTGAAACACTCGGGTGTAGTTCATGGTATAGGGGTAATATGGTTTCTAACTTCCTTAAGAATATGTTTTTGAAATTGATTCCTAGCAACCCCAGGCTGTAACCTATACCTTTCTTCTTGCTTGGTAATATTAATATTAGTAGACATGGTACTATATAAACAAAAGCTTGCATGAATGAATTCCTATTCAGAATCAACAATGCAGTACCATCATTCTTTTTAATTGTCCTTGACAAAGGGTCGTAATGGTTTTCTAGTCCTAGAAACAAGTCTACATCTACATAGACATCAGGAACAATTAACCTAGCCAAACCACTAATCCAAGGGTTTGATATTGGGATGGCCTTATTAGAATTATTATAAAAATAGTTATAGAGAGAAAAACCTATAGAACCTAGGGTACGGGCATCTCTGATTTCATAGTATTCATCTGCCAATATGTTGGCATTTTCCCTCTTGTTCTATGTAGACCCAGGCAATAGCTTCAAAAATTCATCAAAGAAATTCCTTTTCCCCTTGGCATCATCATCTACTTCATCGCCCTTCCCACTGGTAGAAGCCACACTAACAACTCTACTCATCTTGTTCTGTTTCCACTTCTCTTTCACCGATATAGAGACAAATCTTCTCTCAAGACTCCTTACTCTTCTCTATGCACTGAAGACAATTCAAGAACTTTGAAAACTAGAGAATCACCTTGAAATTGATCAATTCCTGCTTTTTGGACACAGAAAACCTAGCAAATTCTCCGCTCTGAAACTCTGGATGTATGATGAATGATAATAAACCTGCGATCATCCCTTTATGGTAACTTTTCAAAGTACTTAGCTCATCATTGAAGAGACAATCAATTTTTCCTTCAATTTTACATGTTGTGGTATTAATTGAAATCATAGCCATAGCTCATGAATGTGACAGGAAATCAAATTCATATGAGTGCATTTTCAGAAAAACCCTTATAAAATTTAAACAAAATGACATGTCTTCATATGATTGGTTCTTCACCAGACATCTCAGCTACCTTTTTCATGTATTAATTAATCTCCTATATTTTCATTGGATGATGAATCTCTATGTTTTCATGTCAGCAACTGCCACCTTTTATCACTTTTCATATTTGGCGACTAAGTGACTATGTATTATCTCTTTGTCGCTGATCAAATCTCTTAACTCTCAATTCTTCTAGAGATCTAGCGACTACATGATTTTCTTCATCTTAGCTTAACCATGATTATCTTCTGGTGATCACGTGACCAAATGAATCCAAGTCACTAGTTGCATTGCCAAACTCAGAGTTTATTTCGAGACTCCATGACCAAGGTTAATTTTCATCTTTTAAGCTCTTATCGCTAAGTCTCTGAATGTTTATTTCACTTTACAAGACCCCACGACTACCCCTAGTCACCCAATCACTAATTAAAATTGCTCTTTAATATTTCCTTCAGAGACTTCATGACGTAGCCCTTGAAACCTTATTTTTTAATTTTAATTCAGAGACTATGCGACTAAAGCTAATCTCATTGTTTTGAGAACATTTTACTCTTATGCAAAATTGATAGAGACTAAGTGACCACCATTGATCTTATCTTATTCTCCATCTGACAGCTCTACTAAGTCGTTGAGTATATTTTGAAAACCCTAAATCATTTGGAGACCACATGACAATATTAAAATACATAGCTTTACATCCTTTAGTCTCTTAATCACCAAATGATATTTTCCTTTTGAGAGACCACGTGACAACCCTTTGTTCCTTTTACTATGGACATGTGTCTCATTTTAGTTATTTGTCTCCAAATCACTTGAAAAAATGCTGACTTACCATGTTTGACCAGCGACTACCTGACCACCATATACTTCAATCAACTTGCGGTTTGTCGCCAAGTCTCTGAATCTTTTGCTTAACTGAATTTTCAACTGGAGACATGGCGATAGAAGAATTTAAACTTATCACTAACTATGTTTTGATCTAGAAACCCTATGACTGAAGAAATCACTAATTCTCATGCTAATTTTCTAACTATAGGATATATCGTGCGACACCGTGACTTAACCACTTATCTCCATGTCGCCAAATCATATTTTCTTCATTGGGAGACTTCACGACTGAAGGACTTTGCTAAGTCTCACAACTTACAAAGAATATTATTTTTCCTCTTGAGACATCCCAACAATAGTTAATCGCCTAGTATCATGATAAAATGGAATATACTTTTAGGATTAAGCGAGTAGGTGACCATTAAAAGGCACATGACTTTTTGTAACTTAAGTTTTTCAAAAAGGTAATGCAAAAATAGAAACTTGATTGACATTTTAGGGCTTTTTTGCACTCACTTATAAGACATCTCAGGGTTTTGGGTTTTTCACTATTCATGTGGATTTTGACCTAAGAACACTAAATTTCCACAGGGATAATTCAAATTGGGACAAATTTTCTAATTTTGGATAGAAATTGGCATGATGACAACAAAATTTTAGGGAAAACCAACAAAACCAGGAATACAACCAACAAACCTCATGATAAGGAGGACCTTAATCAGGGAGCCAAGCAAAGAAGAACCAAGAAAAATGAGAGTACTCTTTAGAGTGAAGTGCAAGATCATTGGGAAGGTGTGTAGAGTCATTATTGATTCAGGTTCAACTAATAATATCATTAGTGAAGAGGCAGCCACCAAGTTAAATTTGAAAAGGATTACACATGACAATCCATACAAGTTTACATGGCTCAACAAAGAAAAACATGTATTTGTAGGAGAACAAGCATGGGTAGAGTTCACCTTTGGTAAGTACAAGGATAGATTTATATGTGACATTATTCCCATGGATGCATGCCACCTTCTACTTGGAAGGCCATGGAAATTTGATAGGCAAGCCATGCATGATGGAACCAAGAATGCATACTCATTCAAGAAAGATGGAGTGACTTTCAAAATTCAGTCACTAATAGAAGGAGAGATGAAAACACCAAGTCCAAGTGTGATCATGGTTGGTGAGAAGGAGTTCTTGAAGATTCTAGGAGAAGGAGAAGGAGTTGGATTTTCTTTAGTATTGAAGCCAAAAGATGAAGTTACTGTCAAGAAATCAGAAATACCAAATGAGGTAAAAGAAATACTTGAAGAGTATAGAGATATTGTGAATGATGGCTAGCCCACTCCCCTACCTCCTAAGAGAATTGTTAGCCACAAGATTGACTTCATACCAGGAGCTACCTTACCCAAAAAAGCTTCCTACAAGATGAACCCTCAACAAAATGAGGAAATAGCCAAGCAAATCAGAGAGTTATTAGACCAAGGTCTAATTAGAAAGAGCATAAGCCCATGTGCTGTCCCTACTATTTTAGCACCTAAGAAAGGAGGAGATTGGAGAATTTGTACTGATTCTAGAGCCATTAATAGAATCACCATTCGGTATAGGTTCCCAATACCTAGAATTGAAGACCTAATGGATTGTTTAGGGGAGGCAAAGTACTTCAGAAAAATTGATCTTAAGAGTGGCTACCACCAAATCAGGATAAACGAAGGAGATGAATGGAAGACAACCTTCAAAACTATAGAAGGTTTGTATGAATGACTTGTAATGCCATTTGGTTTGTTTAATTTCTCCCTCAAATTTTATGAGGCTTATGAATGAGGTATTTGTAGAATACATTGGTAAATTTGTTGTTGTTTGCCTAGATGACATTTTAGTTTTTAGTAGAACTAAGGAGGAGCATATTAGGCATTTGAAAATTATTTTCAAGAAATTGGATGATGAAAAGATAATGATCAATTTGGAGAAGTGTGACTTCATGAAGCAGGAACTTGTATATCTTAGCTTTGTTTTGTCACAAGGTAACCCCAAAATGGACCAAGAAAAGGCGGATGCCATTCTAAGTTGGCCTACTCCCAAGGTTGCCACTGAGGTGAGAAGTTTTTTCAGTATTATAGAAAGTTCATTAGACATTTCAGTGGGATTTGTGCACCTATGTTAGACACCATCAAAGGTGGGATGAAGACAAAGTTTCAATGGACACCACAAGCTGACAAAGGGTTTGAAACACTCAAGGAGAAGATAGCAGAGTTGCCTACTCTAGTTATTGCAAGCTTTGATAAGATTTTTAAAGTAGAATGTGATGCAAGTAATGTGGCCATTGGGGCTGTCATAAGCCAAGAAGGAAGACCAGTAGATTTCCATAGTGAGAAGCTAAATGATACAAAGAAGAAGTACTCTTCTCATGACTTAGAGTTTTATGCTCTAGTCCAAGCACTCTAGAAGTGGAGGCACTACTTGCTGCCAAAGGAGTTCATAGTATATGCTGATAAGAAATCTCTCAACTTCCTTAACTCTCAAGACAAACTTAGCAGAAAATACATGAAGTGGGTGGAGTATCTACAAGCCTACACGTTCAATATCAAGAATAAAAAGGGAGTACAGAACAAGGTTTCTGATGCATTGAGTAGAAGGCTGCTCATAGTCCAAGAAGTTCAGCTAAAAAGCATAGGTATTGATAGCTTCAAAGACCTATATGCTGAAGATGAAGATTTTTCTCAAATCTACAAGGTATGCAAGGAGTTTAAAAACAACTTTCATGGTGAGTTTTTTGAATATACCTTGCAGAATGAATTATTGTTTAAAGATGGTCAAATTTGTGTTCCTAAAGGGTCTATGAGGAAGAATTTGATTCAAGAAAAACATAATGGAGCACTTAGTGGTCATTTTGGAGTCAGTAAGACTCAAGAGCTAGTCACTAGCTTCTATTTTTGGCCTAGGATGAATAGAGATGTTAGACAGTATGTTGAGAGTTGTGTAGTGTGTCAAAAAGAAAAGGGCACATCTTCCAATGTAGGTCTTTATCAGCCACTTCCAATCCCAACCAGACCATGCGAATGCATAAGCATGGATTTTGTAGTTGGTTTGCCAAGAACGAGGCAAGGATATGATAATATTTTTGTTATTGTGGACAGATTTAGTAAGACGACACATTTTATACCTTGCAAGACTATTCATGATGCTTGTAACATTTCTTAGTTTTTTTTCAGTGGAGTGGTGAGGGTCCATGGACTCCTAATTAGTATTGTTTCAGACAGGGACACAAAACTCATGAACCATTTTTGGAAGACCTTATGGAAAAAGCTTGGCACTAACTTGTCTTTTGGATTTGCCTATCATCCATAGATAGATGGCCAAACACAGGTGGTAAATAGGAGTCTTGGTAACTTTCTAAGATGCCTCACAAAGGAGTATGGAGAAGCATGGGAACAACTCATTGGACAAGCTGGATATGCATACAATGATACAGTAAACAGATCAACTAGTAAGAGTCCCTTTGAAATAGTTTATGGCTTTCACCCAGGAGGGATTTTTGAGCTTAGAGAATTGAAGGAAGGAGTGTATGGTAGTGGATATGCTGAGGAATTTTATCATTCAATGAAAGAAGTCCATGAAAGTGTGAGAAATAACTTGACTAAAAATGCTGAAAAGGTAAAGCAAAAGGTGGATTCAACAAAGAGGGATGTTTAGTTTTAGATTTGAGACCTTGTGATGGTACACTTGAAAAACATAGGCTACAAAAAGGTTTTCCTCACAAGCTACAGATGAAGAGGCTAGGTCCATGTAAGATACTTGCAAAGTATGGAAACAATGCATACAAGGTGGAGTTTCCTGAAGACATTGGGTTGTCACCGGTGTTCAACATTGCAGATTTGATAGCATACATAGGAGAAATTAAAGATGCTAATAAAAAAATTCAAGAGGTAATACAAGAGGTAAAAGATCTGAAATTAACCCCTACTCCACCTATGGAAGCTGAAAATATACTAGACTCAAGGGTCTACAAGAAGACTAGGAACAAAGACTACATGGAGTACCTTGTCAAATGACATGGAAAAGAAGATGTTGATGCTACTTGGATCAAAGAAATAGACTTCAAGAGGTTGGGCATTGATCCATACATGCTTAATCCAATGATAGATTAACCTTTATTTTGTCTAGGGGAGTATGGTGTAGGATCACACCTAACTCAAACCCCTAGCTCTTTATTTGTGGCATGTGCTGACTCTAGCCAAGTTAGGAGAGTTTGTGTGGACCTTAGAAGTCACTTATTTTATTTCCCTAAGATGTGTATGACTAGATCAATCCATGTCTAAATAGTTTTCTTAGTTGGTTTCTTTTGTTGTGTGTGTGTGAGGTAGTTTGTAAGCCTATGAAAATCCAACCAAGGCATCGGGAACCTTGGATAAGATGCTTGGTATCACTGGCACTCGGCCTACATTTGTGCCTAGCAACTTAGCCTACACTGTGCCTAACAACTCAGCCTACACTGTTCCTAGCAAATTGGCCTACACTGTGCCTAGCAACTTGAGCTACATTTATGCCTAGAAGCTCGGCCTACATTTGTGCCTAGTAGCTTGGCCTTCATTGATGCCTAGTAGCTCAACCTACATTGGTTCCTACCAGCTCAGCCTATATTGGTGCCTAGTAGCTCAACCAACACTGGAGCTCGGTTTTCTTTACTATTGCTCGACAATATTTAGTCGTAACGGCCCGTGAAAAGTGGATCTTGTCTTTTATGGATAGTATGGTTAGTGTAACAGTTCTTGAAGAGATTCTTGCAAATGAGTGGACCATTAGGGTTGTTTCCTATGAGAGAATGGTTATTAATAACATCTTAAGCCTTCATTTTAGAGATCTAGAGAGTAGAGATTTAAGAAGAAGAGAAGCTACATAAAAGTTAGAAATTTATAGATTATTGTACTATTTTGTTTTGTTTACAGTAATGAGAAGTTGCAGACGGTGTGTTTAGTGGATATCAAGTTTATTTATGGTTACTTTTTCATGCAAGTAGATTAGTTACTTTATTTTCTATTTTGCAAGCTATTAGTTCTTCACCCGTTCTAGGTTGTAAGCAGTAATGGCCCCCTGAGATTCTTGAATCCATGGTGAGAGTCATGTGTTGGGATGGAACTCGAGAGGAGCCCTTGTACATAGTTTCCTTTTTATTTTCTATAGGAGAAGTAACAACAAAGAGTCTAGAGATCTTACCCTAGGTGAGCTTGCTAATAGTCTGGCTAGGGAAGAGAATGAGAACAATGTTCTAAAAAAATTTGTTGAATGAATCTATTTGTGTAGGTTCAGTAAGGAGAAGTTGAATAGCATGTTGATGGGGATTGAGTCTTGAAGAGGAGGTAAATTTGTTAGTGACTTTCCTCAATTAGGGTTATGAACACTCTAAGGGATCTAGGAGAAAGATCTCATAATAGAGTCAAGCTAGTTTTGTAGCAGCAACAAGACTTCTGTCCACATCACTCCTTAGTATTTGAAATTTTGGAAAAAGAATTTTTTGGGGAAAAATATTTACATTTATCCTTGTTTCAACATTGAGAAGTTGAAGGAGAATCATTATCTTGAGAACTACGTTGATTTATGGTCATGATCAAACATGTGGGGTCTTCAAGAGTTACCAGAATACTGCCTCCTCTTTTAGAGTCAGACTCATATTCTATAAAAACATTTTCAGAGTGGCCAGGTAACAGAGAAACTTCTACATGTTTAGATGGATCATCAACTAATTCTTTATTGATATGCATCTACATCAATCTCACCATCTCAAGAAAAGTTGCACCATCATGCTCATCAGTGAGGTGAAAAGTAGACATATTTTCTCTTTTTGGTGGAACCTCTACTACTCTTTTCTCATTCTGTGAATGCCCCATATATCTATGGCTAGGACTCACCTGATCAAGGTTTCCTATAGGAATTTATTTATATAATTGAGGGGGATTCACATTTCCTTTAGGAAATTTCCTCTTCATAGTGATTACATCATTCATCAATCTTTGTAACATGGGATCACAAGAAGTAGCATTCTGAGAACTTGGTTGCTGGACATCTTTCCTCCACTTGCTAGTCATGATCAAATATTCTTCTAATTCAATAGCCATGGTTTGAGCCACATCTAAATCAGCTACCCTTGCTCATCTTAAATGAAAACCAATGTCTGGGGGCATGTCATTCATGAAAAAATCATTTCTATTTTCAGCAGTTGGTCTCTTTGGGGTAGGGATCTTATGAATAATCTTGTTAAACTTTTCTACAAACTATCTCATGGGCTCATGTATTTCTTTCTTTAACTGAGTTAGCTAAGCAAGAAGATCATCTTCATCAGATATAGTTTTAAAGTGTTATTCAAAAGTAGTTTTCATAGTATTCCAATCGGTAATCTAGCCATTGGGTAGGTGATAGAACCAATTGGCTGTTGATTCAACAAGTGTTTGAACAAATAGTCTGACCATAATGTCTTCATTTTGAACAACCAAAATTCCATAGGCTATATTAAACACATTAAGATGATCTTTGACATAAACCTTTCCATCACCATAGAATTTAGTCAAAATCTCTCTAGCTCCTTTAGGCAAGGAATGATTTCCTGCTAGATTAAGAGGACCAACGATATTACCCCAAGGCTGTGCCATGACTGAGGGTGGATAAATTGTCTGAAGGGGAGGTGCTTGAATTCCAGAAAGAGTTAAGGCTTTCCACTGGTGAGAAGATGAGGATTTTCTATGACTTGGATTAGTAGGAGAAGGAGGTCTACTTTTGGCTTTCTTCTTTGGAGTATAACTGGTAGGAAAATGGAGGTTTTGAAGTTCTTGAAAAAAAATATCAAAGATACCCTCCCTTGCTTGGGATTTGGTAAAAGGTCAGGAATCTAGTCTTGCAAAGAAATTCAAGGTCTCTACACAACTCTATCTACTATGGCGGCTTCTTGAACAATTGGAAGACCTCTTAACCACTTACCAATTTCTTCTTCTTCTTCCAACACCAAGCGGTCTTGTTGATATTGTTGATCACTTTCCCTCATAGCCCAGGCCATTGAATTAAGATAAGAGAGGATGTCTTCTTGGGTATCCAAAAAGTACAGGTCAGGATAAATAACTGGAGGAACTTCTTCCTGACCAGGAATTATAAGTGTGGGCAACACCATGGTTGCTCATTTAAAGGGAATGATTACTGATACTCTATGTATCAATTCCCCAGTAGAGTCACCATAAATATGTTAGCATACAGATTTGCCTTTCTATAAATTATCAATTATTTACTCTAAGCCCGTGAAAGACTGCAATCTCAATCTAATAGTTGAATTAAAATGTTTTGATTTATAATTCTCTGAATTAAGGTACATCTCCCTATTTGATCTTTAACAAATTTTGATAGTCATATAATGCTTTTGCAAACACACACTTTTAACCAGAAAGTGGATAAGTCTTTTTGCAACATTTCATACATCAACATGTCATGAAAACTAAATGAAATATAGATACTTTAAAACTAAATGAAGCTCACATAATTCAAATTTAGAACTTAATTTACCAAAAATTATAAAATTATAACTAAAAGAAAACTATAGAAAAATCCACTTGAAAATAGATTCCTGATATTCAAGAAATATCCCAACAGAGATCAATATGCTAATATAAACCAACAGATTCACATAGCATAAATTTTTGTTCCATTCATATCAAAAAATACACCTTCAAGTTTCTTTTTTGACTAACCCCTTAACTAACTAAAAATTAAAACCAATTCTATCAAGTCTTTCCCTAATCTAACCCAAAATACCCTCATCTAGATACAGATTATCCTTTCTATAAATAGCCATTAGTCTTTAGGAAAAAGAAACTGGCATCCGAAGATACACTCTACGGGATCCAGTATATAACCATTTTTATAAGATCCCCCAAACCAAAGAAAACATAAACTAAAAAAAACTACCACTACTCTGTGATCTATGAAGCATGATCACAGAGTGGTGGATGTGCTAGATCCCTTTGATTGGTCCTATGAGGTGTCAACAATGCTGGAGATCCTCCGTTATTTACATGCCTCTGCAATGTTGATGATCGTGGGATTATGTGGCAAGGTAATGTTAATTACCCTTTGCTTTAGAAATATTTTATCCCTGCAAACCTGGGAAATTTTATCTGTGTGCACCTCGAGGTGATCAGTACATACCACTAGCATAGCTTCCATGTTGGTGAGGGCTGTGAAATATTCTGGAGTGATGTCCTTAGTGTCTCTAATGGTGGTGACCTCACGTTCAAACTCTAGCATCAATTCCTCTGCTCCTTTGATACCCTAAGTATCTTCCTTCATGAGTGAGATATTCAACCATTTGAGATCCTTCTTGATGGGGAGGTTACCTAACTCTCTGAAATTCCTACTCTCTTCTAGGAATTTCACCTAGAATCCTATTTGATTCAGGATTCTCTAGACTCACTCTTGAGTCTCTTAGGGCTACTCTCAGACCCTAACCAGAAGGACTTTTCTAATCCCTCTCTCCTAGGTTCCCTACCCACCAAAATGTTTTACTCCTCACTGTCTCTTACTCTTCATGAATGAATTCCCTATAGTCATGCACCTTCTTACTTATCTATCTCATCTACAAGTTCTCTAGCCGGACCATAGGCTCGCCTAGGACTTGTCTACAGACTTGACTAGCTTCTCATCTAACACAAATATAGAAACAAACATAATGTACAAGGTGGATGCTTCTTGACTGTCACAATCCATCTAGCAGATTATCAGATTCAAGAAGCACCCATATTATCTAACCGAAACAAAACAACCCTTTACAAAAGTCTACTCAGAACAAGAACACACAAATACAAACAAAACTTCTCTTTATTGATAACACAGAATATTACAACTTTCTGCTAGTCTACAGAAACTCTCTGTTACTAACTGTCACGAACAACTCCACTCAACAACAACTGAACTGAACCCTTTTTACAGATT
>MU227573.1:215237-235746 GCA_018584345.1 Thuja plicata
CCATAGGCTCGCCTAGGACTTGTCTACAGACTTGACTAGCTTCTCATCTAACACAAATATAGAAACAAACATAATGTACAAGGTGGATGCTTCTTGACTGTCACAATCCATCTAGCAGATTATCAGAGTCAAGAAGCACCCATATTATCTAACCGAAACAAAACAACCCTTTACAAAAGTCTACTCAGAACAAGAACACACAAATATAGACAAAACTTCTCTTTATTGATAATACAGAATATTACAACTTTCTGCTAGTCTACAGAAACTCTCTGTTACTAACTGTCACGAACAACTCCACTCAAAAACAACTAAACTGAACCCTTTTTACAGATTCTTCTTCTCTATTTTATCTCTGTTTTCTCCTCGATTCTGTAACCCTGGTGGTTACTTGTCGATCTCAGTTCTCCAACTGTTCTCTGTTCTCCATTCTCGTCTGCAATCTGTCATCACCTTCTCTGCATGTTCGACACTCTGTTCATGGCTCTTTTCCTTCATGTCATTCCTTTTTTGTTTGGTGGTTAAGACTTTTCAATGTCTTCTCCTTCTGACACATCAGCATATTTGACCATTTGACTATTCTATTTTCCTTCGCATAGTCGCGAGCTGAAATAACCTTTTACATTTTGCTCTACGACTGAGCGATGACCTGCTCGTCGCACTCCCACAATGCATTTACATGACTTGGCTTTTTCCTTGCAACTGAGCGATGACCTGCTCGTTGCACTCTCACAATGCATTTACCTATTCTGTCTTTTCCTTTTCGACTGAGCGATGAGCTAATGTCGCGCACCCGCATTGCTTTTTCCCTAACTGCTTCTTTCTTTGCAAGTGTGCGATGCACATTAGTCGCGCACTCGCTGCACTTCAATCTGAGCTGGCCATATCTCGGTGACTGAGTGATGAGCTCAAGTCGTGCACTCACCGTGTTATAACCCAAGCTACTCATTCCTTTGTGACTGAGCGATACGATCAGTCGCGCACTCGCTATGTTTCTACTCGAGCTGTTATCTACTCTGCGACTGAGTGATGAGCTCAGTGTCGCGCTATCGCAATGTCTAGAGATGAGCTGCCTTTTCTTCTGCGACCTGGTGATGCATCAGGTGTCACTCACTCGCACACCATGACTTAACTATTTGTCTTTGCGACTGAGCGATTGATCACCCATCGCGCACTCGCTACGCGCTTCCCCGAGCTAACCTTTGCCTGGCGATTGAGCGATCCAATGCTCGTCGCATTGTCGCGCACTATCTTTTCTCTTCTATCCGTCTGCGGCTGAGTGACTAGTTCCTCGTCGCGCACTCGCGCACTAATAGACTTAACTCATAATTAGCTCGCGAGTGTGTGATGCATTACTTTTCTGCTCTCTACTGGCTCCGCGACTGAGCGACTAGGAAAAACATGACTTTCTCGTTGAAAGACTTGTATCAAAACTTGTTCAAAATTGCTAGGGCTAGGGTTTTGAGCTAAACCCTAGGGTGCTCTGCACCACTTCTACATGGTGTCCATTAGCCCCTTCGATTCACTCAATAGGAATCTGGTCCTATCATGACCAAATTTGATAATGGAGTTCCTCCAATTAATGCTCTTGATAGAGACATATAAAATGTCTTCATCCAACCCAAGAATAGGATTCTCAGTCAGGAATTTACTCACCCTATATTTTTCTATCTCATAGAGATGATTCATTACACTTAGCCATTTTTCTTGTCTTTTTCCCACTCTATCAACTCCACCAGAATCTCAGCAACAATTGAACTAAGAACCTCATGAGTCTTGGTCAACTAGTGGATATAATTACTTCCTTTCTTCACCATGTCCTAGATCCATTTAGTATAAGCATTCGCAATCAATTTGTTTTTATGGATTTGGTCCAGGGTCTTCCTGACATCTGGTGAACAAGGATCAAGTGACTATGGAGCCAAGGCCAAAGGAAGAGGGTTAGGATCCTGAAATTCTTGAATGAATTCTGCCATCCTTTTAATTGTTGCCTTCAACTCCTTTTTATCCCTCTCATCCTTAAAAGTCATGTGTAAGATCTTCTTTGTAGAAGTTTCTAGTTGTTTTGCATCAGCTACTCTGGTTGCAAACCCAAGGTCCATTTTCTCGACTATGAAGTCGTCTGTAGTAGCTTCAGAGAGTTCTTTATCACCCTTGAGAACTACATTTTCAACATACTAATGCCCTATTTTCTCATCAACGTCCACCTTGGAATGTGTTATGATCCTTTTAGGTTTCTCCATGGAGCCCATGCATTTCCTTACCATATCTTCAACTGGCAGCGTTATTGGTAGGACATTTCTTTTCCTACTTATGGATGTTTCTAGCCATTTAAAAGTGGGGATAGGTGATTGCTAAGAGTCTTCCATTGCCTATGTTGGACTAGTGGTCATGGAAACTGTAGAGTCTTTAACTCATTGTTGATTATCCTTTCCAAAAGAAACTTCATCTGACATGGAGCATTGTGTATTCTCATCCATCATCAAGACATCCATCTTTTTGAGATCAATTAATTCCTTTTATTCAACCATTTTGATTCCCTCCTTGCGAGCCTTGCTTCTGAAAATCCTTGTGGATGGAACTAGATGAGGGGATCTTTGCTTCTTAACTTTAGATTCAGCAACTTTCTTATTCTTAGATTCAGATGAACCTGCAATAGAAACATTTTTATTAGAATTTGGGATAGCTTTTTGTGAGGTGGCCTTTTGTTGGTAATCCATTTTTCAAACCTTTTGATGACACAAAGAGTCTTGATGTGGATACTCTCTCTCTCTCTCTCTCTCTCTCTCTATCTTCCAGTCAATTTTGGGGAGTAATAACCCTTAAAAATTATTTTCATACTATTCATCAATTATCTCTTCATCTTCCCCTTCTTCTATTCCAATGACATCAATGCCAATTTGCAGAGTGGCTATTTGATCAAGTGTGAATCAAAAACATGACCTTCTTCTGACTTCGAAATCATCCACACAATTTTCCCAGAAATATTCCATCTGAGGAACATGATGGAATTTAGAAGGCAAGCTGAAATTCTAAGCAACATATCCTCTAATATCAAAATCTCTCCTTGCTTGAAATGTCTTCAGTTTTATTTTATTTAATTCTTGCTCCAAATTAAGAGCATCAGAGGAATTTTTGCAACTATAAAAACCAAGTTCTATAGGAAAACTAGACTTAGCTCTTCCTTTCCTTTCTTTGAGGTCCTTATGTACATGGGATAACTGATGACCAACCTCATCTATAACATGCAAATCTAGAGAAAATCTGGGCAATTTAAATGGCTCTCCTTTAAATCCACCAACTCTTATATAAGTAAACCTTCTGAACTGTATGAAAAATCTCCCAAAAACATTAACAAAACTCTTAGAATCTTCTGACATTCTCTGTTCAATGTTTCCCTACATTTCATAAACCAACCTTCCAAGAAAAACACCATTCAATTTCATAAAGTTGTCAACATGGAATTCCTTCTACAGATGGGGGTAATAATCATACAGCTTCATGTTAGAAACACTAAGAGTGGGGGGGGGGGTGAATCAGTATTTGGAAATTATATTTATTTCAGAAAATTGAAACTTAAATCAAAATAGATAACATATAAAGCATAACACAATGACACATAACACAAGATATGTTTATGGGGAAACATTTATCAGAGGAAAACCCCGGTGGGAATTAGTACCCACAAATGATTGTACTAGTCTTATGAACTTGTAAGAGTTCCTTTACCCTATTAGGATAAGTCTTTACAATGCAAGTACAATGAACCTATTAGGAGTCTTTATAAAACCCTATTAAAGGTGAATGGCTCACTTCCAGAGCTCACTACCCAATAAGATGAAGGCTACAACCTTCAGATAACAGATACACACTATATCCAAAAGTGAACTACTGTTATGACACTGTTGTCTGAATAGTTCCATTTATGCACTGATGCTCTAATCTCTTAAAGATCTCTATCTCATACTGATGTGTTTATACTATTCTTCTTTATATATTTTATACATATTTTCCACTCTTACACCTAATACAAAATTTCATGTCAAGTATATATACATGCCTGAATAGATATGACCGAAAAAAAGAACTTAGTCGGCCCAAAATTAACATACAAAACACTTCCAATTGAATTGTCTTAAGATTGTTTACATGAGTGTTTAATAACATAATTAAAACCATATTACAATAGGTACATAGCCATTACAAAACAAAATAGTATACGCTAATCAAAATCTGAAGTCGGCTCCATACTCTGTTTGCTGAACTGCTAGTGGCACTTGAACTGGCTATAACTTCTCCGTACTATCATATCTTACCATGCATGTATAGAATAATAATAAAAACATATCATAAAGCTTAAGTAAAAAGGTGCATACTCTAACTCGATTGTACGCATGTACACTGGTGCTCTGATCAACTATATATCTCTGTTTTGTTCTGTTTTCTATACTTAGCCAAATCTTGATCTTCAAATTTTGTGAGCTTGTCAAAAATTCATATTACTTTTTTTCCATAATGAAAACACAAAAATAGTCATATAATCCCTATAGTCTCAAATTGCCAACAATCTCTGTTGGAGATTTGATTCTAAGCAGTTGATTGATTGTATATTTGTCATTGATGACAACATATAATACATAGTAGTAATTCTGTATGTACTTATTATAATGATGATATGAAGAATTGTGTGGATAGATACATGTTTTTGACATGTTTATTATGTTATGATCATACATGCATACCCAGATATGATGTTTTAGTAAAGTTATGTAATTCTATTATTGGCAGTTACAGTTCTAGAAGTGTAACGGTTTAGGGCCGACGTATATAACATGTTTCTTGTGTTATGCCTATCTTAAGGATATGCATGTGTATATTCATGTATATTTATGATTTGATGATATTCATCTAAAGGTGCCAAACATGTTTCAAGAAGATTGCAAAGTTACAGTTAATTTAGTGAGGCCGACTTAGTGAAGCACCGCATCTATTCAGTTTAGACTTGCGCGGTTGTAATTATGCTTGCGTGCTTAGTAGAGCCAACAAGGATGTTATGAAGAGTTGTCTTACAGGTCCCATGATCTCATACTTTGAGATAGATACTTATAGAAAGTCAATTGTGATACGCTAAGTGTGAATGATACGAATAGAGACAGAAGAAGTATAGAGCAGAAGATAAGATGTGGTTCATTCATCAAGAGTCTATGTGAAGAAGAAGTGAAAGATTGTAATACACTAGAATTGATCAAGAAAATAGGTCTACTCTATAGTTCATCATTAGATATAGTGCATATATATTATACAGAAGGTTGTAGCCTTCACCATCAAGCAATGAGCTTTTGGATAGTGAGTCCACCACCCCTAACAGGGTTATTTGTAAAAGACTCCTAATAGGGTCTGACCCTTAACCAGGTCACTATACTTATTGCATTGTAATATACAACTCCTAATAGGGTTGAAATATCTTCTAACAGGGATTACTGTAAACAAATATAGTTTATTGTGGGTGCTAATTCCCACCGGGTTTTTTACCATTTGGTTTCCCCATAATCAAATTGTGTGTTGTGTACTGCATTATCTGATTAAGCATTTACTTTGTTGTATTTTGAAGTTAAAGAAGAAAAAGAACTAAAGTTACTGATAAATGATTCACCCCCACATCTTAGTTATCCTTTGGGACTATTCTAACAATTAGTATCAAAGCCAAGTGCCTTGGAGAAGAAGCCTAACAACTTAAGGTAGATCAAATGTCTTACTTTAGAAAAGAAAGCCCTAAGTTTGATGGAGAGAATTATCTGGATTGGAAAAACAAGATGATAACACATCTACAGTGTTTTGGCTTTGAGATCTTTGAAATTTCCACACAAGAAGTTGTAATTCCATCTCTGAAAGACCTTAAAAAGGATGATGCTACTAATAGACAAAAGGAAACATTTACCAATAATGCAATTGCCAAAGAAGCTCTAATCAGTGCCTTATCCCACAGTGAATTTTTTGCGATCAAGAAAATTGATAGAGCATATACCATATGGAAATATTTAGAAGATATGTTTGAAGGAGATATTCAAGCAAAGAATGCACATAGGAAGAAATGGAAAAAGAAATACAACAGTCTTGAGATGTTACCCGAAGAGAACATTAGAGCCTACAATCAAAGAATAAATGAAGCAGTCTCTGGAATCAGAAACAATGGTGGAGAAATATCTGAAGAAGATATAATGGACAAGTTGCTAACTACTTTAACATAAGACTATGAAAAAAAAAAAAGTATTCTAGAGGAAACCATGCAATTCTCACAAGACTTCAAGAGAGAGACTCTAATGAGCAAGATCTCTTCATTTGAAATATCAAGATTGAAGATTGAACCTAAAAGTGAAACAACCTTCAAAGCCCCAGTCCATGGTAAGAAATCCTTACACATCTCCAGTCATAATGAGAAAGAAGAAGTTGATGAAGAACTTGAAGAAATAATTTCTATAATTGCTAGAAGAGAAAAGAAAGGAAAATGAAAATATGAAGGATGTCTTCCATTCAAATGCTTTTCATGTAACAAGATTGGTCACTTTGCATCTAAGTGTCCCACGAGAGTCAAGAAGTTTAGGTCTGATTACAAACCCAAATATAAGATGGAATGTTATCATGCTGAAGAAGGTGTAACTGATGAAGATTCAGGAGAAGATGAAAGTGGATTCATTGCCCTTAGAGACATGGAAAGGTTGCTTGAGGAAATGGACATTGCAGATGAAAATGAAGAACAAGAACTAGCCCTAATTTCCAAAGCAGACGTCAGAACTAATTGGATCATTGACAGTGGATGCTCTCATCATATGATAGGTGACAAAGACAGATTTGTTCATTTAGACAAATACAAAGGTGGTATGGTTATATTTGGAGATAACACTCTTAAACCTATCATAGGCAGAGGATCTATCACTTTGGATGGAAAGAACAAGACTGATGATATTCTATATGTTGATGGATTACATCATAACTTGCTAAGTGTTGGACAACTACTTGACAAAGGTTATCATTTGGAGTTTAGAGACAACAAGTGCATCATTAACAACAAGGATGGAGACATGATTGCATCAGGCTCCAAAACAAAAGGTAATGTTTTTCAGCTCAATTATGATGTAAGTTGTTTTGTTGCAAAGGTGGATGATAGTTGGTCATGGCACAAGAAACTATGTCATATCAGTTTTGATAATATAGTAAAGATCAGTAATGTCAAGGCAGTTAGAGACCTTCCTAGTATTGCAAGACTAATTGACACAATATGCAGGGAATATGTTATGGGTAAGCATGTAAGGAGTTCCTTCAGAAGAAAGAAAAACTCAGCTGAGAACAAATTGGACCTAGTGCATACAAATTTGTGTGGTCCTACCCAAACAAGATCATACTATGGAGAAAGGTATTTCATTTTGTTTGTTGATGAGTTTTCTAGGATGATGTGGGTTGCGTTCTTAAGGGAGAAATCTGAAGCCTTTGAAAAGTTCAAAATATTCAAAGCTAAGGTTGAGAATGAATCTGGATTAAAACTGAAATGTCTGAGATCTGATAGAGGAGAGTTCACCTCTGATCAGTTTTATGACTATTGTGAAGAACATGGAATTAAAAGACAGTTGAGTGCACCTAGAACTCCTTAGTAGAATGGGATAGCATAAAGGAGGAACAAGATCATACTTGATACAACGCGTACTATGATGATTGAAGGAAAAGTTATGCACACCTATTGGAGAGATGCAGTGAACATGACAGTCTATACTATCAATAGAACTCAATTGAGGCTAGGCGCAGTTAAGACACCTTATGAACTTTGGTTTGGTAATGTACCTACAGTAAAGTATTTCAAAATCTTTGGCAGCAAGTGTTATATCAAGAGAGATGATGGTGTTGGCAAGTTTGATGCCAGAATTGATGAAGGTATTTTCCTTGGTTACTCTACAAAAAGAAAAGCATACAGATGCTTTAATTTGAGATTGAAAAAGGTAATTGAAAGTACTCACATAAAAATTGATGAGAAGTTTATGGTTCAAGAAAGATACTATGAATATGCACCTATGATTGAAGATGAACCCAGGCCTAGTAGCAAAGATACTATTATTGAAGAAATGTTTGATTGCATTGATGTCTCATGCAATGACCCTGAATCAAGCAGAGAAGAATCACATATTATAGAAGAAGAAGACACACCTAAGGTTCATAAATTCACATCTAGATACCACTCTAAAGATTATATCATTAGAGATCAGAGAAATAATGTTTTGACCAGATCTAAAGCAAAAAGTCTAGCAATGGATGAAGAGGTATGTTTACTTTCACAGATTGAACCTTTAAGTGTTCAGGATGCTTGTAATGATTCTGATTGGAAGAATGAAATGAAAGAAGAATTAGATTAGATAATCAAAAATGATACATGGGATTTGGTTCCTAGACCTAGTGACAAAAATGTGATTGGAACAAAATGGGTATTCAGAAACAAGATGAATGAAGATGGTACAGTAGCAAGAAACAAAGAAAGATTGGTATGCAAAGGGTATGCGCAGAAAGAAGGAATAGATTACAGTAATACATTTTCCCCTGTGAGCAGACTGGAAGCCATAAAATTGTTTTTGGCATACGCAAAATTCAAAGACTTTAAAGTTTATCAAATGGATGTAAAATCAACTTTTCTGAATGGTGACTTGAATGAAGAAGTTTACATAGAAAAACCTAAAGGATTTAATCTTTTAGATAAACTAGACATGGTATGAAGATTGAAGAAGGCACTCTATGGTCTTAAACATGCCCCAAAAGCTTGGTATGAGAGACTTGATGGTTATCTTACCAAGATTGGATTCAAGAAAGGAGCAACAAATTATAACCTATTCATAAGAGAAACACTTGATGGATTATTATTAGTTGCCATATTTGTTGATGACATTATCTTTGGGGGTAATGAAAAGCTCAGTAAAGCATTTGCAAAAGAAATGCAAAATAAATTTGAAATGAGTATGATTGGTCCTATAAAATACTTTTTGAGACTGAATGTAAAGCAAACAGATAAAGGTATATTCATTAATCAGTCAAAATATGTGAAGGAAATATTGAAGACCTTTCAGATGGATGACTATAATCTAGTATGCAATCCCATGATAACAGGAAGCAAGCTCTCAAAAGGTGATGATTCCACAATAGTTGATAAAACATTGTACAAATCTATGATTGGTAAACTCATTTATCTAACTCAATCTAGACCTGACATATCTAATGTAGTTGGCATTGTTGGAAGATTTGCAGCTGAACCCAAGAAGAATCACTTAATGTCAATCAAGAGGATATTCAGATATCTAAAGGGAACTATTGACTATGGTTTATGGTATCCAAAATCAGAGAATGTACAAGTTCATGTGTATACTGATGCAGATTGGGAAGGTTGTACTGATGATAGGAAGAGCACTTCAGGAGGAGTAGTATTTCTTGGAGACAGATTGGTCTCTTGTATAAGCAAGAAGCATAACTATATTTCTCAGTCAACAACAGAAGTTGAATATGTTGCAGCAGCACTAAATTGTTCAATAATGGTTTGGATCAAGTAGATGGTTAAAGAATTTGGCATTCAAGTTGATTATCCTATTGTTATTCACTGTGATAATACTAGCACTATCAACATGTCTAAGAAACCTATGATGCACACAAAGACAAAACATATAGAGATCAAGTACCATTTTTTAAGAGAAAAGGTTGCAAACAAAGAATTTAAATTGGAATATGTGTGGACCAAAGAATAGTTGGTAGATATTTTCACAAAGCCCTTATCAAATGATACTTTTGAGTATCTCAGGGAGAAGTTGGCAGTAATTCCCTCTCCTGAGTCTGTTTAGAAGAAACAACAAGAACATCAGTCATTAAGTGACTGATGAATGGTTAACTACTCTACTTCTAGAGTAGTACCTGTGCCTAATGGTTTATGGTGCCCTTTTCCATTGATGTCAAAGGGGGAGTATATAGTAAGGGAGAGTATGTACTAAGGGGGAGCTTATACTCTGGGGGAGTATATACATGGAACAATAACACAGTCAGAGGAACTACAAAAGTTTAGAGAAATCTTTGATGAGAATATTGAGAAGATTGTAAAAGAAAGAGGACACCATGAACAGAGGATGTTTTTGATATCATATGTTTCCATCAATGTCAAAGGTGGAGATTGTTGGAGATTTTATTCTAAGCGGTTGATTGATTGTATGTTTGTCATTGAAGAAAACATATAATACACAGTAGTAATTTTGTATGTACTTATCAGAATGATGATATGAAGACTTGCGTGGATAGATACATGTTTTTGACATGTTTATTATGTTATGATCATACACTCAAACCCAGATATGATGTTTCAGTAAAGTTATGCAATTCTGTTATTGGCAGTTATAGTTCTGGAAGTGTAACGGTTTAGGGCCGAGGTATATAATGTGTTTCTTGTGTTGTGCCTATATTCAGGATATGCATGTGTATATAATGTGTTTCAAGAAGATTGCAAAGTTAGAGTTAATTTGGTGAGGCCGACTTAGTGATGCCCCGCATCTATTCAGTTTAGACTTGCACGGTTGTAATTATGCTTGGGTGCTTAGTAGAGCTGACAAGGATGTTATGAAGAGTTGTCTTATAGGTCACATGATCTCATACTTTGAGATAGATACTTATAGCAAGTAAATTTTGATACGCTAAGTGTGAATGATACGAATAGAGACAGAAGAAGTATAGAGCAGAAGATAAGATGTGGTTCATTCATCAAGAGTCTATGTGAAGAATAAGTGAAAGATTGTAATACACTAGAACTGATCAAGATAGCAGGTCTACTCTATAGTTCATCATCAGATATAGTGAATATCTGTTATATAGAAGATTGTAGCCTTCACCATCAAGCAATGAGCTTTTGGACAGTGAGTCCACCACCCCTAACAGGGTTATTTGTAAAAGAATCCTAACAGGGTCCGACCCTTAACCAGGTCACTATACTTATTGCATTGTAATATACAACTCCTAACAAGGTTGAAATATCTTCTAAAAGGGATTACTATAGACAAGTATAGTTTATTGTGGGTGCTAATTCCCACCGGGGTTTTTACCATTTGGTTTCCCCATAATCAAATTGTGTGTTGTGTACTGCATTATCTAATATGGCATTTACTTTGTTGTATTCTAAAGTTAAATAAGCAAAAGAAATAAAGTTACTGATAACTGATTCACCCCCCCCTCTCAGTTATCCTTTGGGACTATTCTAACAATCTCCCCCTTTGTCATTAATTGCAAAAAAGGAATGTGGCCATGTTACTAAACTTTGACTTAACAAAAAAACAAACTGCAAGTTTACTGTACATCATACCTTTGGCTATATACACCATACTCCTTTATATACACTACTCCCCCTTTGACATTAATGAAAAAGGTGCCAAAAAATAAATTCCCTAAGTACTTACTCAGAGTATACATCTTGGTATGCAATCTAAAGATTCTTGATTTCTTGCTACCAAAATGCCTTGAGTACATCAACAGTCTGAAGATGGGTGCATAATGCATATGTGAGCTTCTCCATTTTTGTCAAATCCATGTAGGGGCCTTGATCATAAGTGATAATAGTTGCATTAATCTATTTGATATTCTCATTTAGTACAGCTAAGGAGGGCGCAAGTGCATTTCTCATTTGAGTTTCCCTGGTCCTTATATTGCTGATCTCTATCTTGGCTTTCTCAATCTTGTCTATCTGCCCTTGATAGATGTTGTTGTAGATATTGATGTCTTGAGAGGATGTTTCAACTGATTTCCTTATACTTTCAACCAAGATGTCTTCTTCCTCAATCTTCTTGATGTGCTCAGAAATGAATTTACCTCTGTCCATATAGTTAGCTATCACATTTTTGCCTTTTGCTGCTAACTCTTTCAAAATTGCTTGACCAATCTTCAATGAGTTGAGATCTAATGAGAAGTTCTTTATCAGTTCATCCAATCTTCCCTTTTTGTAATTTTCCTCTGCAATTTTAGTAGTTGAGTCTACTAGACTTGTGAAGTTTTCTTTGAAGCTTGTCAAGATGCCATCGACATCATCAACTGACTTAATATTTGCCAATTTCTTCTATGTTGGCACTAGGTTGTTCAAAATGTTTACTCACTCAAGAAAGAGAGGATTTCTCATAACTTGTTTCTCTTTTTCTTTCTCCATGGCTAATACACTAATTTTGATCAATTCTTCTTCTCCCCATGCATCTAGGTTTGCTGAGTCAGGGGTCAAACTTGACAAGAATGATATTGATGGTTTGATAGATGGAGTGAATATAGCATTTTGACTTACATCCATACATTCAATTTTCACTGGGATCTCCATAGAGGGTGGTTCATTAGATTGAAGGTTCGTTAGAAATCTACATAACTTGAGTCTTTAGAAAGAACTTCATCTTGCTGCAAGGGAGTATTATCAGTGCATACCTTCTCTGCTCCTTTAGTGCTGACAAATGATTTTTCAAATTTGTTCAAGTCATTATCTGAATCTATCATTGTAATCTTAACATAATTGATCATAATTGTTTTATCTGAATCTTTGACTATGTTAGAGGGTGATGGAACTTTGGGCACAAAATCCCGTGGACATGTCATAGGCACATTAAGAATATCTAGTTCTTTTTCTTGTTTGGATGGAACTGGAGTCACTTTAGTTGTAGGCGCCATTAATGGATACATGTGTCTATCCTAAAACATTTGCTCAAATGATTTTTTAGTCTCTTTACCAACCAACTCATACTCTTTATTCATAATGTGAAGAGTTCTTGTTTTGGTTCTTAGATGAGGTTTTACTAGATCTAACAGTATTTACTTCTCATCATGTGAGTAAATAGGGAGAAGATTATCTAGTGTTCCTCTCTAATCCTCATATCTTCTTCTATTGCTTATCTTTTTAATAAGTCTATTATATTCCATACTTTGTTTGGAATGACTGTCTTAAGTTCCAAAACTGACCTTTTAAACTTGATCATATGAGAGATAATCATAGAATGTATTTTTGATTTATCTATCTCTTGGCACTTGTCATAGACATTTGTAATTGAATCTATTCTTCCTTCATTAATGATTTTGGTCCTTAGGATTTCAAGACTAGGTTTGAATCCTACCTCAGGAGGGGCTTGAGTATTCTTTACTTTGCTCCATGTTGTCCTTGAGGATGGGTGTCTTGTGGGAACTTGCTTCCTTCTTCTATTCATCTTTCTTGGTATCGAAGGTGGAGAGAATTCCAGGTCAATAGTAGTAGAGGGTGCAGATGTGCTCTCATCAGACTTCTTCTTTATCTTCTTGTGGATATCATCAAATTTTTCTATTTTGACTTATGCAGGTGTATGCTTAAGTTCTCCTGCAATTTTAGCTTCCCTAGCTTTATCTAGGTCTTCTTAGGTGACACCATGAACTTTTAGGATATTAGAGGTAATCCTTGATGCTTCCCTCTTGTTGTCTACACTGTATAGGACATAATCAACTTGATTTGTCTTATCTTTGTATGTGCCCCATCTAGGCTCTTTTGGATCTTTAGGCGTAGATAAAAGAACTTGTGCATATCCTTCCAAAACATGTTCTTCTTCATAACCAAGTGGGTGAATCCATTTGGTTCTTGGCTCAACTACTTCCATGCAAGTATAGTCATTTTCCACCATGAAGCATATGGTGTCCTTGTATTTTTCAACTATCTTCTCTGGTATTCTAAACCTCTTCTGTATCTTGATTTTGAATGTCTTGATCTCCATATCCATAGAGTCCTTTACACTGCTTTCTGAAGTAGCTTTTAATGAAATTTGAGACAAATTAGGTTTTCTCCTATCTAGGTAAAGATTAGAGAACTTACCAACAATGTGGAAGTATAAGTATATAATCAATAAGCCAAATCTGAATATTTTGCTTTTTTCATGCTTGATAGCTTTAATATTCTCAATTAGTTGCACGCACAATATCTCACAAAGGTTATATTGTGTGTTATCTCTTGCCATCCTTATTGCTGCTAGAACTATAGCCATAGATACACTATTAAGTCTTGTTGTGTGCTGAAACTTTTAACCAAGTATCATGGTGATGAGTTTGATGTCTTTCTCCATAATAGGATGAACAGTCATCCCGTGCCTATCGCTTCTAGATAAGCATGCCTGTTCAACCTTTTTCTTGACATCCCTTCCAGTGGGAAGAATAGGTCCAACCTTAGAGAGTCCTATCATCTCATGAATGAGGTCAGTAATAATGTGGAAAGGAACTTCACCAATCCAAAATAGATCATCACAAATCCTACTAAGTAGAATTTTAACCCATTTTGGTTCATATAAATCATGCACATTTGTATACTCAAAAATAGGGTTATCAGTGAGATGTGAGAATTAATCCTTGAATGAGTAATCTAGTTTCATCATAGATGCCATGAGCTTTGTTATGCTATTGTCACCAATAGACTCCTTCTTATAGTAAATGTAAGCGCGTATGTCCTCAACATGCATGACTCCTAACAGAGTCTTGGAAAATGCCCCTTCTATATCATCTAGCACTGACTTGAATGGATTCTTTTTAAACATGAATCTCTTCCTTTTAGTGATGTCAAAGACTACAGGAGTTGCCATACTTACTTGTTGATTGCTTAAGTAGGGTTCACTGGAGTTCTAAAATGATGTATCCGTGCTAGGTTTCCATTTCAAATTCAACTTGTTTTGCTAAACAACCAACGGTTATCCTTCAAAAATTTGATTCTTATTTATCATGTTCTCTTTGGATGCTCAATCTCAAATGTAAAGTGAAGACATAAGATCTTTTACCGACTTATGAATGAGTTATTGCATTTAATTCTTGTTGTTGTAACATGGTTTCCACTAAGAATTTAAATATTTGTTCTTGTTGAAGTACAAGCTATGCGTCCATGCATACTTCCTCAATTTGTGACCAAATACATGAATCCATAGGCACATACTCAAAGGTGAGTATACCAGCCACACAGGGGTTTAGAGCTTGAATAGCTCCCCCTATGACCATGAGAGTCATCTAACCAGAAGTAGAAGTTGAATCCACTATGGATGCATCTACTACTTTGTTAACATCACCATATTTCTTTACTTCAACCCATATTTTACCTGAATCTTCTGTAGATTTTACAAACTTGAATTCTCCAGATTCTTCAAATAGTGATCCTTTAGGCTTTTCTTGTCTTTGTGTTCTGGATCTGCAAAACCTTGAGATGTGTCCAAATTTGTTACACGAGTGACAAATTATTGGAGGTATATTGATATTTTTTACCATGCTACATTGCTTGGCTATGTGTCCATTATAATTACATATCTAACATGTAATATTCTGATAGTTTCTCTGAGGTTGATTTCTTTGATTGTATTGAGTCAGATTTCTTTTGTTCTGTTGTGATTGATTTCTTTGACTAGTTCTGCAATGTATAGCCTTATGACCAAATTTATTACAAGAATAAAAATATCCATTGAAGGGTCTTACCTCTTTAAAATCTCTTTCCAAATGTCCATGCTTGTTACATGTGTAACAAGTTTGGTTAACTAGCTTGTGTTCATCTTTAGGTGATTCTGCTTTAGCTTTTGCAAGATTCTCAGTAGCCTTTACTTTTGTAGATTTTTCTTGTACTTTCTTTCATTGTATTGGTTTCATTTTGTGCTACACTGTATCCAACACCAGTAGTATCTCCTCTTAACTTTTGTGCATAAATTTGTGATTGAATTAGATCAGAACTTGTGTGTAATTTTTCAATGTGATTCTTTGCTTCTGTCAATTTAGATTCTATCTTTTTCTTGATGTTTTCCAACTCCAAGATCTTCATATTTGCTTGCATAAGCTCTTCATCTAATTGTTTAATTTCTTTGGTCTTTTCTTAAATAGATGTTAGGCTATATATTAGCTGTTCATTCAAATCTTCAATCTTTTCCTTCAGAGACATGTTTTCTTCATTCAAATTTTTGACCATTTTTCCCAATCATTCGTAGAGAAATCTTTCAAATCTTTTCTTAATTTTTTGATAAGCATTTGCGAGCCATCAAATTTTAGTTTTAGTTCTTCATTTTATTTTTCAGATCTGTCAAGATCTTCAAGGAATGCTTCAAGATTATTTTTTAGATGTTTCACTTCTGCTGAATCCATGATCTCCTCAAGTGGTTAAAATTTCTTTCAGAGGACCAGAGCTTTGATACCAATTGTTAGAAACACTGAGAGGGGGGAGGGGGTGAATCAGTGTTTGGAAATTATATTTATTTCAAAAAATTGAAACTTAAATCAAAATAGATAACATATAAAGCATAACACAATGACACATAACACAAGATATGTTTACAGGGAAAAATTGATCAGAGGAAAACCCCGGTAGGAATTAGTACGCACAAATGATTGTACTAGTCTTATGAACTTGTAAGAGTTCCTTTGCCCTGTTAGGAGTAGTATTTAAAATGCAAGTAAAATGAACATGTTAGGAGTCTTTATAAAACCCTGTTAAAGGTGAATGGCTCACTGTCAGGGCTCACTACCCAATAAGATGAAGGCTACAACCTTCAGATAATAGATACACACTATATCCAAAAGTGAACTGCTGTTATGACACTATTGTCTGATTAGTTCCGATTATGCGCTAATGTTTTAATCTCTTCAAGAGCTCTATATCATACTGATTTTTTTATACTTTTCTTATTTATATCTTTTATGCATATTTTCCACTCTTACACCTAATAAAAAATTGCATGTCAAGTATATATACATGCTTGAATAGACACGTCTGAAAACAAGAACTTAGTCGGCCCAAAATTAACATACACACAACGCTTCCAAATGAATTGTCTTAATCATTTTTACATGAGTGTTTAACAAAATAATTACAACCATATTACAATAGACACATAGCCATTACAAAAAAAAATAATATATGCTAATCAAAATCTGAAGTCGGCTCCATGCTTTGTTTGCTGAACTGCTAGTGGCACTTGAACTGGCGGTAAATTCTCCGTACTGTCATATCTTACCATGCATGTATAAAATAAGCATAAAAACATATCATAAAGCTTAAGTATAAAGGAACATACTCTAACTCAATCGTACGCATGTGCATTGGTGCTCTGATCAACTGTATATCTCTGTTCTGTTCTATTTTCTATACTTAGCCAAATCTTGATCTTCAAAGTTTGTGAACTTGTCAAAACTTCATATGAATTTTTTTCCGTAATGAAAACACAAAAATAGTCATATAATCCCTATAGTATCAACTTGCCAACACTTCATATTGGGGATAGGTAACTCATGATATAGGCCATCCCACTTCCTAGTACAAGCCAACACATAGAACAAATAGGAAGACATATAAAAACCTTTTGACCTTTCTGAGTAATTTTCCAACTGATGATGAATCTCATCACGGATATTGTCTTCCCAATCAATGAAATTTTACCCTCCCAAAGTTATCTGGATAAATAAGTACATCTAGTCATGCCAGTAATAGGCGTGATTATTACCTTTGATCCTATTAAGAAAAATAACTAACTATGCAACCTCAGGCTTGAAATGATCTATTGTAAGAGGTTTGGGTAGCCTTGACCCTCCCCTTTGTGGTTCCAATAACCATGTTTTGGAAATCTCATTTCTATAAATCTTTTTCTTTGTTGAGAAAATAGACTGGGAGGAAGCAATGGTCCATCCCTCATAAGGATCTTTTTCTGGAATTCCCATTGCAGTAAGGATGACATCTTGGTTTATAAAAGTCAGAGGACTTCCATCAATATTCTTAATACATCTCTCCTCCCTATTATATCTTTTAGCACACTCTCCTAGTAGCTGTGGACAAGGGGCCACTAGGGGGAATGCAACTGCATTAGCTAGACCACTCAACACCACCTTTTCTATTATGGAACCAGGAAAAATGCTCTTGATTTTACTGCAAATCTCCTCTAAGGAACCCTTTTTTATCATTGTGTCATCACACTCAGGTAATGAGCTAACCAAGGGAGAGGTTCATAAAAAATTTGGGAGTGGGGGCTTCATAATTCTTAATAAAAATACACATAAAAGATTAAGATTGAAGAAGGAAAATAGAGCCTTTCAACATCAAACTTTTTTAATGGCTTCAATTTCAAACATGGACTCTGGAAGAGAGAAACACAAACATGAAAATTCTGCAAAAATATAATCTTCTTAGGATGAGAGGATACCTCTGCTACTCTGCCAATTTGACTTCACCAGAAAAACTTCACAATAAGACTAAGAGCACAACCTCTTAATTTATAACTGATTTCCTCATAAAATGTGCAAGATTTGCATTTAATGTTGATGCAGATGAATACATATTGATTAATGGCGAAAAAAGGTTTTGCCTGATGTAATAATTAAATGTTTCACTTCTTAAATGATTGAAATGACACAAGTGTCACATCTAATGATGAATAATCCACGGCATGCACAGATATATTTTTCTCCTGCCAGCTGTCACTTCGGTCACATCACCGCTGTCTGTTCTTCCTTCAATACGCAGGCTTCTATTGAACTATGAACATTGATCTAGGCAAGTTCAAAAATCAAGTTCAATGTGTAACCGACATTACTTCCTTTTGGTGTGTTTATAAAAAGACCACATGAGCGGCAAAAAAGGACTTAAACAAACTACGCTTTATGCAAGATGAAGACCACAATTGAACCTTGAACCTTGAACTAGACAAGTTCAAGATTTGGAGTTCAATAGGGGATTGGAATTTGCAAACCGTGCCAATCGATTCCACATAAAGACAAAAAAAAACATACCACAAATGTGACCTTGAACTATGAACCTTGAACTAAGTAAGTTCAAGATTCAAGTTCAACTGGCAAGGAGAAAATGCAAACCAGACTGAAGAATTTGATGACATCTTACTTCAATGATGACAAGGACCTGATTTTAGGAAATGATAAAATGTGGGATATGAGAAAAAATTAGGGGTAACAGAGCACTAGAAAGTATTATTTCTCAAGTACTTAAAATTATTCACAAATTGTGCACTCTAGATCACTTCACTACCGAGATTAGTGAAAAGATACAAAAATTAGATAATGATCTAAAGGATAGTGCCAATCGTCTCACAATCAAGAAACATGCATTTCAAATGCATTACTCTAAGGTTATACACATCCAAAAATCGAGACTCGAGTTGAAAAAGGATGAGAACAGGATAAGAGATAAGGTAACTGAGCTTCAGGTTGTGTTACTACTACATTTAACATTGATACATAAGCATGTGACAGAGGAAAAATATTTGATTGCCGCCCCTTAGATATCAGTCACTAAGAACATATATGATATGCATGCTCAATTGAACTTGGAACAGTTGACCTTTGAGAATTTAAAGGACGAATGGGAGAAACTCATGGAAAATCTCCAGAAGACCCGTCCCAACATTTTTGACAAGTTGTAATTTATTTCCTTTTGTCATTAATTTCAAAAAAGGGGGAAAACATATATAAATGGGGAAACATATGTATGTACATATATACATGTTGATGTTTATAGCTTCGATCAGATAAAATGATCTTAACATTGAATTAAATAAACATCATTATGAGATAATATTATTCTACATATGCATATTAATATATATATATATATATATATAATAATAATAATGATATTATTATTATATATATATCAATATACATATATGATTATTATGAGATAATGTTATTCTATATTATATATGCATATCAATATATATATAAATAATAATGATGTTATTATATATATATCAATATACATATTATAATTTATGAAATAAATAATATTTATATTATACCGATTGATATCGGTTTAATTAAATACCGATTGTTATTATAAATGATATCGGTTTAATACAGATTGGCAATTTACATTAATGTTGATATTACCTTAAATCATCGACTTTGTTTAAGCCGCAAGATATTAATGGTCGACAAAATTATGTTATCGGTATTGACTGCTATCGACTGTGCATACTATCGGTGATAGGTTTGTTTATATACCGAATCAGTTGTATAACAACTACAGTGGTTAATATTAATTTAACATTATGATCTACGATATATTATGAAGAGACATGTTAATATAGAGACATGTCTCCTTGTGGAGACATGTCTCTATACTAACTTGCCTCTCTCATATATATATGATCATTGGTCATTTAATAAGACATGTATATAAGGAAAATACAATACAAGTCTTATTGAGGTAATCAGCATATTATATATATTAATATATTTATATATATTTGTTATTATATTAATAATAAATATATGTATATATATTGTGATTATATATATATATATATATATATATATATTGGATTTTGAAACAAAAATTAAAAGTCATATATCCTAATCTAAAACTTAACATGGTATCAGAGCAATGGAGCTATTAGTTGATGGAGTAAAAGATCATCTACTACCTATTATTACAAAGCTAGACTCCGCATATGAAATGTTCAAAGCTCTTGGAAACATGTTTGAGATCAACAACACTAGCATA
>MU227573.1:266721-278026 GCA_018584345.1 Thuja plicata
ATTAAAGGAATTACAAAATAGTGACATGTCCTCTTACATGGACTAGAGGACAAATACAAATAAGGATACCTTGGTTTATCCTTTTAATTACATATTTTCAACCAAGGAAAGATTAATTCTAACAGTATCTGTACCTAAAAGAAAATGGTTTTTTTTATTGGGGGGAGGGGTTTTCCTTGGTAAAACCCCAGTTTTGGAATTAACCTTTAATTATAATTGAAATTGCATAAATAAACAAAGCAAATAAACTAATTCACCTTGCTTGTATGGAAACCGTTGTGGAGGATTCAAATCCTTGGGTCCACAAGTATGTATGCACAAAATGAATGTAGAATGTAGAATGTAGGATGTAGGATGTAGGATGTATCAAATCAATTTCTTGTAGATCTTCAACACCAATCTTAAATGGATCTTGGAATAGGAAGAGGCTTGCATGGATGTGGATGGAGAAATCTTCAACAAGAGGGCTCCATATTAGAGCTTGAATAATTCAATGGCTACCAATGGATCTCCTTGATGAATTGAATGCTTGAATGTATTTGAACACTTCAATAGATCATGCATAGATTTTGGATGAATGAAATTTCTTCTTTGATAGTTCTCCTTCTTGGTTAGATAGTTGTTCAAGTCTTAGAGAAAATGAGAGGAGAAAGATTCCTTATATACCAATCTAGGGAAAAATCTTCTAGAGAGGCTACATAGGAGAATTAAATTCCAATTATACCTATATCCCTAGAAGTGGACCTATGTTAAATATAATTTCAAGATTTATTGCCTCGAAGACCGAAACAATCGACACAGAAGTAGGAATTAAATCTTTTCAAAGACCGACATCTAGAAACCCTAGAAATTTGAAATTTGGACCCTAGGTCAAGGTCGAGGTTGACCTTGACCTAGGTTAGGGTCAAGGTCGACCTTGAACCAGAAGTTTGACCTTGACCCTAAGGTCAAGGAACTTAGATTTGCAGATTAGGGTGCCAGAAATAGGTCAAAGAGAAGTGGAAAATGGGATAGAACATGGGGAAAAGATAGATCCAAGTCAGAGACCCATTCAAGGTGCTTGAAATGACCCAAAACCACTTACTCAGAGGGCTAAACTAGTCCAAAATGTATGTGCTTCCATTTTTTGACTATACATTTAGCCCCCACTTTAGCAAGAGTATGGACTCTATGAAAACTCCTGGTAAAGGAGATCATAAAGAAAAGATAATCTTATTGAAATAAAAAGGGACAAAGGAATCATCAAGCCCCCAGGGACTTAAGTCTTTATCAAACCTAATATCATGATAAGAGAGACATCACCATTCAAAGAGAAAAAAGAGAGAGGGTGTGATTACCTTGCCCAATGAGAACCTATTTCTCATTGTGAATCACACAAGGAAAAAGTGCAACTGGAAAGATGGAGTTGAACTGCCTAGTGAATGTGGCTACTCACTAGTCAACCCATCAAGGTTTTACTCTTAGGAATATTATACTCTAAAAGAGCAACATATAAAATGATCCATTCTTAAGGACACCTTCTGTCCTTAAGGGATCAAAACATTGTAAATTGAAACTGGAGGGATCAAGAGATCCTATAAGGTAAAAATCCATGCTTTAAGGATTAGTCTCTAATCCATAAAGGGAGAAAAGTTTTAAGTTTTAAAAATATTTTGAAAGTGTGTGTGTGTGCAAAAAGGTGAGTAGAGTGTATGCCCCCATGTTAAAGTCATTGCTAACACTTTAACAAGAGCAATGGATTTAACAAAAACATAAAAAACTCCATTGATTACGTTTCCACTATGAGATGCCCCCAAGCAAAGACAAATCAAGGGAAATACCACATAAATATAAAAAGAACACAAAATGGATCTACCTACCATGGGGTAGGTATGATCATAAGAGAATATGTATATATAGATATGATATTATTGCAAATGAATTGACATCATTCCCCAAAGAAAGTAAAACTACATTCACAATGGAGGAAAGAAAATTCAAGAGTTACAAAGAAGAGTCTTTTCGGACCACAACATGGAGACCAAAAAGAATTAGTCCAAGCAGACCACACAAGGAAAAAATTTAAAAACAATAGCACAGGTACAACATAACATGAAACAACATATAGAAGAATAGTGATACATATAGATGAATATTACAACAGGATCGATTCCTTTATCACCTTGCACCAACAAAGTAACAAGGGTCGTATAAAAGAATCTAACAAACATTTAGCAAATACATTACGGGAGAAGCACAATACAATAGGAAAACACATAAAAGGCTACCATGAAGGAAAAGCTAATCAAGCACATCACCTACTTTCCCCATCTTGGTTTATATCATTTAGGGAAGGTGGGAAAATCGTAAGAGGGACTATATACAACACAATAGGAATGATAGCCAGTTCCAAACAAGGATCCTCTTGAGAATCATGATGTTTGATATTAGGTGTAATTATTAGTTGTGTGGAAAGCATATGAGGTAAATTAATATCAAGATTAATAGCCTCATATTCATCATTAGCATCAATAGGATCATAAAGAGTATCTTCTTCATCAAGATTAATCAAAATAGAATCTAAGATGTGAATAGAATAATCATAATCATTCATCTTAACATCATTATTAAAATTAACTTCCTCCAACACATCAAGCATAGGCTGGTCAAAAGAAGGTAAATAATTCTGAAGAATAGAGGCACAGGCCCTAGCATTAGCTCGATGCTTCTTACGATGTTCATTGGAAGATTTTTTATGTTTTGTCTTGTTTGAAATATGTTGAGAACTAGGAGGAACAACGACCAGTTCCTTCACAAGTTCTATAGGAGGATTAGTAGGACTCTTAGTAGGCTAAAAAGTGACACTAGGAGTTTGATTAACAAAACTAGAAGTAATGGATAAAGGAGGTATGAAAGGCATAGGAAAAAGACCATTGTTAAGATCCATTTGAGCCATGCTTAACTCAAGAATCTTGAGATGTTTATAGGCTTGATATGAGAAAAAAAGGTTGTCAGGTCAAGAAGAACATGAATTAGGTAATGAAGGCCAAAAGAAGTCAAGGGTAGCACAATCCCTAGGCATATAAGGTTGATATAAACTATGAATAATCATTTTCACCTCTTCATCATGAATTAACTTAATACACTTATAGATAGGAGAAGCAACAACACGCATGACAGTCAACCAAGGAAAACTAAGCTTAACTTGAAATTGATCAAAAGTAGGGACAACAATGAAGGTAGTGTCCACAACTTTACTAAAAAGTTCAACAGGTAAGTTAATAGAACCAAATGATGGATAGAGAAATTTTTTGGATCCACACATCAGATGTATCATAATAATCATGTTGTAAGTTCTTCATAAATAGATTTTCTTCAGTGATGAAATTGACTAAGGAAGTAGGATCCACAAGACAAGCACATGTAGGTATCTTAGCAATCCTAGAATAAATGTAGAGGGGACCATCATGAGCCTTAATAGAGTCAGAATCATCAAAGATGATCAAGAGTTCCCAAGGTATTTTGTCCTTAGGTTGTTTTGAAGGTTTAGATTGAGGTTTTGGTTTAGGTTGAGGTTGAATTTGAAGTTGAGGTTGAGATGGAGGAACTTGAATAGGAGGTTAAGATTGAGGTTAAGGTTGAGACATAGGTTAAAAAAAAAAAACATGCTCCACATGGTTAACAATATGATTGAGATCATCCATCTTTGAATCATAAACAATATCCATAGAAGATGGCTAAACAATGGTATTAGTAGTATGTGTGGGAAAAGGATTCATATAGATTTGAAGGTTTTTATTAGGAGGAGAGACAATGTTTTTCCCACTACCATAAAAATTATCAATAGATAAAGCATTAGAATCAATTAAGTCTTGAACCTTATGTTTTAGAGAATAACACTTCTCAGTATCATTGCCATTCTGACGATGGTATTGACAAAAGGCTTTGGGATCAAAGGATTTTGATGACATTATAGTAGGAAGAAGAGGTCAAATAGGAGGTAAAGTAATCATATTATCAATCAATAATTTATTCATAACAGAATGTAAATATTCAAAAAGAGGAGTAAACATACGATTTAAATAAAAAGTAGTGGATTCAAAAGTGACATTGTGGGATGCAACAAAAACTTGATCAACAACTGCATTTGCTTGTTTATTGATTTTGACATAGTTGTTAGGCTTCTGAAAATTGTTGGGATTAGGAGCAGCATCACTCTTATCAACTGTAACATGAGCCATTGGAGTGTTTCTCTCAAATTGACTCACTTTTAATTGATAATGATGAAGCACTGCACAAAGTTGTTGAAAAGAGATAAATTTAGAAAGAAAAATCTTATCTCTAATATCCTTTTGAAAATTTGAAATAAACATATGTTGAATATCAATATCAAGAACATGATAAGAAATCTGAGCATACAAATTCTTAAATCTACCAATAAATTCAGTCAATTTCTCTTTAGTATTTTTTTTGAAATGCATCAAATTAGTTAAGGACACTTGCAGACCAATGCTATTTTGGAACTGTTGAATAAAGGTATTATAAAGTTTTGGAAAAGAATCAATAGAATAAGGAGGCAAGGAAAAATACCATTGCAAGGCCTTATCACGAAAGGTTCTAGAAAATAACTTGGCTAAAATCCTATGGTCATGAGCATTGTCACTACAAAGAATTTGAAATGTTTTGACATGAGTGACAGGATCTCCTTTACCATTGTAATTCTCAAGATGAGGCATATTGGCTTGCTAAGGGATAGGAGCATGAATAATGTGTAGGGATAAAGGACTGCCCATATCACATGTAGGAATACTCAACTTGGATTGAGTTAAGGATGCAAGTTGTTGTTGTAAAGAGGACACAGATTGAGCCAGACTAATGATGGTGGAATAATTAGAAGAAATAGAAGGCATAGAAGCATTAGGAACACTAGGAAAAGTGTAGGAAGTAGTGGGAATAGAAGACACAACTGGAGGAACACTTGGAACCACAATCGGAAGAGGATTGGAATACGTGAAAGGAATACTATGGTATGAAGGCTGTGAGGTAGGTAAAGATACCGGTGGAATACTCATAGGAAGAGATGGAAGTGGAAGATTTGAAGCTAGAGGATTGGAAAATATAAGCGATGTAGTCACTAAAGGACTATAAGTAGGATTACTTGGTAAAGGAACAAAAAAAGGTTCCATACTAGTGACAGGAGGAGTAAATCCTAAATCTTGAGCTTCTTGAGCTAAAGGTTTAATATTTAAATGCACAAGATGAGTAATACCATGCAAGAGATTAACACCTTGATCACTATCATGAAGGCATTTCTTAAGAGCCTCTATAGCTTGAATAGAATCTTGATTATTATTTTCTTGAATAAGGCAATTTCCCATTTATCCAGTTCAGTTGATAGTTTTTGGATTTGTTTAGGAGGAAATCTTAAAGCATCATCCTCATCATGAGATGAGTGAGAAGAGTTATGCTCCGTAGAAGGATTAGATCATGAGTGATCAAATTGTCATCCGAGATCCTAAGGAAAGGAGAGGAAGACTCGGGATCAAAGGAACCCATAAGTCTATGACTTCTTATAATCAGAATATTATAAGTAGGACTAGAGGTAGTAAAGCTCATACACCAATGCAATATAAATGAACTAAACTAAGAAAATATAAATGCAAAAACATAAAAGAAGGCTAATCTAATATGCATGCAAGATCTAACATGAAATGTAAATCTAACACCATAAAGAAAGAGTTGTCTATCGTGGGTTCACCAAAATGTAATATAAGAAAAATGATAGTATTGATAAATGTATGGTGTTGATGTGAAGATAAGATTCTCTTCCTAGCCCCAAATTTCACAAAGGAAAGATCCACTTTGATCAACCATAAGAAAATGGCTAATGCACAAATGCATCAACCAATCAGAAATAAGAAGAAAGAAGAAAGCCTTACAATCCTAAATAATGGATGAAGAATATGTAATGGGACTGATTGAAACCTTAATTGAAATGAATGGAAGACAATTACTAACCTCGAAATATAGTAGATCTAGAAAAGCTTGTTTTCTGATGCCTGTGTTGGGTTTCACAAAATTTTGCAACTAGATCTGGAATAGAAACACAGAGATGGACAAAACCAAGAAATAGTTTTATTTTCTGAGTCAGGTCGACCTTGACCTTTTTGTGGGGGTGCAACCATACCCAACAATTTTGACCTCGACCATCACTGCTCCGATGGAAATTCTATTTGCGGATACTAGAAGTTGACCGAAAAGGGTATCCCAATCTGCTCTTAGATTTGTTCACCTATATCTGTAACTACAAGAAAAATGTTTTTTTTTGTTTGTGGGAGGGGTTTTCCTTGGTCAAACCCTGATTTTGGAATTAACCTTAAAGTATAATTGAAATTGCATAAATAAACAAAGAAAATAAACTAATTCACCTTGCTCGTATGGAAACCCTTGTGAAGTATTCGAATCCTTGGATCCACAAGTATGTATTCAACAAATGAATGTAGAATGTACAATGTAGGATGTCACAAATAAATTTTTTGTAGATCTTCAACACCAATCTTGAATGGATCTTGGAATAGGAAGAGGCTTGCATGGATGTGGATGGAGAAATCTTCAACAAGAGGGCTCCATAGAGCTTGAATCCTTCAATGGATAGAAATGGATCTCCTTGATGAATTGAATGATTGAATGTATTTGAATGCTTCAATAGATCATGCATAGAGTTTGGATGAATGAAATTTATTCTTTGATAGTTCTCCTTCTTGCTTAGATAGTTGTTCAAGTCTTAGAGAAAATGAGAGGAGAAAGATTCCTTATATACCAATCCAGGGCACAATCTTCTAGAGAGGACTAAATAGGATAATTAAATTCCAATTAGACCTAAATCCCTAGAAGTGGACCTATATTAAATATAATTTCAAGATTCTTTGCCTCGAAGACCGAAGCAGCCAACTTGGAAGCTGGAATTAAATTTTTTTGAAGCCCGACATTCAGAAACCCCAAATACTTGAAATTTGGACCCTGGGTCAGGGTCGAGGTCAACTTTGACCTAGGTCAGGGTTGAGGTCAACCTTGACCTAGGTCAAGGTTGAGGTTGACCTTGACCCAGAAGGTCAACCTTGACCCTGAGGTCAAGGAACTCAGATTTGCATATCAGGGTGCCAAAAATAGGCCAGAGAGAAGTGTAAAACGGGGCAAAATAGGGGGAAAAGCTAGATCCAAGTTAGAGACCCATTCAAGATTCTTGACATGACCCCAAACCACTTACTCAGAGGGATAAACTAGTCAAAAATGGAAGTTCTTCCATTTTCAGACTATGCAATAAAATAAAATAAAAATTTATGTGTTAAATTTTTTGACTAAGTATTCTGTTAGCTGAACTGTATCTTGAAATTATTTAAATCGATGGCTATGTTATCTTTTATGGTCTTTTGGGGGGTTTTAGTTGACCTTAGGATTGTTATATTAGAAGCTTGGGGTTTTATATCTCCTTTGTAAATTTATATGTGTGTTTTAGTTACTTGTGTCATTGGAGTTATTTTGCTTCGATCATTATTCTGACCTTGATTTTGAACTACACTTTTAGGGGCATTGTGTGTTTTCTTTTTGAAGATTTGTTTACTGTTTCATATGTGTACCTATTCTATGCATTAAGAGTTGTTATCACCTTGATCTTTATTACCTGATGAAGTTTCAATATTGAACTTATTTGAGTGGTGTGATCATTTAAGAGTACCTAATATTATTATGGTTAATGAAGAATCAATAGTTCCTATATGGACAAGAACCAGTTTATGAGACTTATGTGTTTATTTTTTACCTTGAACCTAGGTGAGGTTCATTAGGTAAATTTTATGGGAGTGGCTTACAATAGGGGTCTGGGGCCCAAAGAGGATAGATCCAAGGTAACCTATCATAAGTTATTAATAAGTGATAATGTAATAATAAAACTTAGGGTTAACATTAAATACAAGATTGTTCATGATGCCTCACTCATGCCTTGAGAACTTGAACATCATGCTAAGGATGAGAATGGGATGATATCTAGAGAGTAGGTATGATTAGATTCCTCATCTTCATGAGAGGGTATTCGAGTTCAACATGAGTCACGTTGAGGCCGGGGTCCAGAGTGGCCAGTCCAGGGTAACTCAAGTGATTGACCATGTGATGAAACTCCCATAGTATTTAGCCTAAGTCTCCTCTGTAGGTCCTCCTTTACCTCTTATGGTTGTATTTTTGACCTTTTTCTTTTTGGTTTTAGTAGTTAGTTCATGTTGGTGTTTTGGTTAATTTATGTATATTATTTATCTTTGGATGGTGTATCCTTGTGTGGACCTTTGATCTCTAGTATTTCCCACCCTTATACTTTTTCTTTAGTCTTTCTTTTTGTGTACCAATGTGTGTGGGCCTGGTGTTATCTCCTCAGCATGGTGGGAGTGGACCTTTAGTTCCACAAGGTTGGGTGGTAGTGATTCTTATACCATTTGAGTTCTGATGCTCTTTTTCCTGTTTGGATGATCCTTATATTGTTGTTGTTCTTTCTAACATCTTATTATTATAGAGACTTATTCAGTTTCATGAGTTGTACTTGTATCTTATATATTTTTTGGTTGGCATCCTTTCAAAGGATGTGTTGTATTGTTATTTATTATTGCATACCTTGCAAATTGTGCAGTGGATGTTGATTCATTGAGGTATACCTTGGGTATCAATTGTATATGTGATCTTATTATATGAGATGGATATTCGATTTAGTTGAGGTAACTTTTATGTTAGTTCTTTATAGTTGTTCTTCGTAGATTAGTTTGTTTAAGTAATTCTATGTCAAGGAAAACTCAAGATTTGTTATCTTTGTTTGAGTTATGATTATGCTATGTGTTTCATTGTTTTTCTTCTACGTTGTCATCATTATTGTTTATAAACATTTAAAAAAAACATTATCCTCTTAACTTAGTTGCATGTTTAGGTCAGATTCTCCTAGGTTCCCTGGTGGGGCATTACAATAGAGTGATTATTATTGTGAGGCCTATTATCTAACCAGGCTTATGATCCATGCCATTATCACACATTAGTGGTTTTTGAGGCAAAAAATAATAGGATTCAAAATTCCCACCATCTTCCCTTGTGGTAGATGGCTTTGAAAATACAACACAAGGAGAAACAAATGACTTCAAACTTCCATCTTTTGTGTCTACACCCAGAATTATCTTTTCTTCCATCCTAGAAAATGGAACCAAAGTGGTAATTTGAGAGATCAGAGGCATTTGCAAGCTATGGACAAAGTTTTCAGCAAATTATAGAGCTTTTAGTATCTCTAAAATTACCAAAGACAATTTCAGTATCTCTATGATTACAAAATGTATTATCAACTAGCTCACCACCATGATCCTTGTATATCTCCTCCAACATGGCTTGGTTTAGCCCCTTATTGTTACATTATAATCCATTTGTAGCCTCAGTAAGCCCCATCCTTAGCATTTAAATAAAGAAACACTCCCTTCCAATTGTGAAAAACCCAGATTTAGACAAAACACATAACTCATTCTGCATTTTTTCCTTCCTATATTTAAGCTATTTCTCACACTTTCAAACTGCCAAAAAAGAAGCAACAACCATCCCAATATTTGCACCTATCCCAATAGCTACAAGACCTATCAATGTGGCCTTTTCCCTTGCTTATAGAAAGTTAAATGTGACACTCAAAGAGTTGATCCATAAGGGAAACGGCTACACATGCATCAAAAGGATAGTTGACAAGACCAATTTTTGAGTTTAATAATTAATTTAAAGTTTAGAATACACTTTCATTTTGGTTTTTAAATTAATTATTAAACTCAAAAATTGGTCTTGTCAGGTATCCTTTTGATGCCTGTGTAGCCATTTCCAAGCTGTAAGGGAATGATTTTTTGGCAAGGGAATACTTTTTAGATTAGAAACTGCAACATTCCATCAGTCATGATGTCTCTTCTTAGATTCTTCCTACCATGAATTATTTCTTTAATATATTGTCAAATAGTTGTGAGTAACCCACATAAAATTTCACAAGATTGCGACTTACCCAACCTGGATTATCAAGTCATTCCATTGCAAGCTCACAACCATTTTCCTTAAGTGCAATTAAGGCATGCGAGGATGTGACAATTTAAGCCATTTATAAATGCACATGCATATTTCATTGGTTAAGAGGTTGTAGGTCCTGCATGGTGGCACAGTGTAATGTTTCTCTTATCTCCCCATGTTACTGAGTTGCATTATTTATTGACTAATTAATATGGGTTATCAATTCATTTCATCGCAAGCTCACAACCATTTTCCTTAACTACAATGTAGGTCTGTGAGGAAGTGAAAAATTAACCCATTTGTAAATGCACTTGCATAATTCATTGGTTAAGAGGTTATGGGCCCTGCATGGTGGTGCAGTGTAATGTTTCTCTTATCTCCCCCATTACTGAGTTTTGTTATTCATTGATTAATTAATATGGGTTATCAATTCATTTCATCGCAAACTCACAACTATTTTCCTTAACTTCAATTTAGGCCTTTGAGGATGCAAAAATACTTTTATCACCACCCACAGACTTCCATGCAACCTCACAACCGCTAGTTGCCATCTATTGTAACCTCCATGGGGGTCTGATAATTACTTTAAGCACAACTTAAAGAACATGCAAAATAAACAATAAAGTAATAGGCTAAGACATTAGAGAAAGAAATAAATTATTTTTAATGTCCATGAGGCTAAATATATCCCATGAGACCATTCTCTATGTAACACCTGAACCGACTCACAATAGGTGTGGAATAATCATGCTCAAGGCCTTTCTTAGGAATGGTTCATTCAATCTAAGGACTACTTCTTCCCATTATGAGGTGCATTTAACTTGTCAACCCAGGTGGTGGTACCCTAAATTTTGAGAATTTAGAAGTCCCAATATATTATCAAGAACAAATTTTCTTCATACTAAAAAATTAAAGGAAGGAAACTTTATGACACAAATAAATAGAACTAAATAATCGAAGCCTTCAAAAAATGCTAGAATTTCAACCTGCTACAAATATGATGCCGAAAAAGGCTAAAGATGGTCGAATTTTAAAAATCTAAAACCAACCCAGTTCGGGAAATCAAATTTCCTATCTCTAGCTCCAATCTTAGCTTTTCATGATGTGTTTTGGATTTTTGACCAAAGGCAAATCCAAAAGTTAGGTAGTTATTTTTTAGTTAGTTTATTGTTTTTTCAAAATATTTTGTAATAAGGGTTGTGTCTTTTCACCTTAAAGAGCTGTGAAAGCCACTCAAACACATATATATACATAATGTAAAATGTAA
>MU227573.1:293105-323816 GCA_018584345.1 Thuja plicata
TTAGAACATATATTCTGATGGTTTTATGAAATATTGCATTATATGTATAATATTAGCAAAGTATGTCAAAAACATCTACCCATGGTTTAACAGTTCTATCTGGACTTTTATCACAAGTTTTGACTAGTTAGGCTCTCAAATGTTTTGCCAAAAACTAGAACAGAGCATTTAAAGTTATACAAAATAAAGGCATAATTTGGCCTTATCAACACCCAAAATGGATAATTTAGTGTAATTATTAATTAATTAAAAATGTCATATTCATTGTATTTAATTTTTTAATTAATTAATAATTATAATAAATAGGGGTGTTGGGTGTTGCATAGATGTTTCCATCAAATATGACAGGACAAAAAATGGATACTTTAGCACAACATCTAATTATGTGCCTACTCATCCAAGTGGCATTAATTTGGGCACCAATTCAAGTGTCGATATTGGCATAAATATAGATGTTGCATTACATCCAGCCTCGTGCCAGTATCTTCAGCTCAGTGCAAAGAACACCATGACTCACACTAACCTGATGAATGGTGTCATATTTCAAAAAAATGGGGGAGAAATACATTTAAAGGGTGTGTGGAAGCAAATTGCAAAGCTAAAAAGGGAGCTAATGATAGGGAATTGTGGTAGTGATACATCAGTCGACATCATAAGATTATACTGTTAAGTCCATAGAATGATGCACACCTCTGCATTGTTAGTTCTGATTAGGAGGGGAAATTACCCCAAGGTTTCCTCTAAGATATTAAGAGTAGATTATTTTTCCACATTATCCTTACTCTTCTTTCTCTTTGACATATGCTTATGCTTTTGTCCATTATCCATTCTTATCTTCTCTTTTTATTTATCATCTTCATGCATTCTTTTGACAATTTGAACTTTCTTATCCACTTTTCGCTTCTTAATCTGATCATTTTTATGCACATTCTTTTCCATCCCTACCGAACCACATTTTTTCACTTTCTTTCTTTTGCAATATTTAAAAATTCATTCACATATGTTACATATGAAACATATAACAATCTTCTGTCCACTCTCTTCATTATTCTTTGTAGCACATGTTGGTTTGTGGTGACTGATCAGGCAAGTATTACACACCTTCTACAATTTTTTTTGGGTTAACTCATCAAGCATTTTTTTGGTTAACTCATCCAACATTTACCTAGGTTAACTCATCAAGAAATTTTTAGGGTTATGTTTTTTCTATAAGAAAAATAGTGTTAGGGTGATGTCTTTCTAGAGTGATGAAGTATTATAACATTTACATCGGTATTGAGCTACAAGGGATCACTAGTTGTAATCAGTTGAAATTGTTGGATAATAATATTGGACTCTCTATTTGGTGGACAAAACCAAAGATTGGGTGAGCCACGTTCAATTCTTTGTTCCTTATTTCTGGGTGTTTTATTCCTCTCTTTTATTGATCATATCTACATTTAACTATTAAGATATCTATCTCATAATCCTAACAACACATTGATTGGTAATGTGACCAAATCTATTGCATGCAAAACATCTAACTTATTCCTGTTTGACAGTATTATTCTTCTTTCTCACATCAATGCATATAATTGAGTTATGATCATGCCTTTTACAACTAGAAAAATGGATTTTCTTTCTGCAATCCATAGTTTTATGACCAAACTTACCCCAAGAAAAGAACATACCACTGGATTTATGATTTTCAGGCATTCTTGCTAAATTATTATTAGTATCATTTATCTATATTTTAGTTTTAGGCTTGTCTTGACCAGATATAGAACTTTTTCCTTTCTCAAATCTAAGACCACTCTTGTCTACTGAATTCCTTCAAATTTCAAGAAGTGAATCAAGTTTGACTAAACTGATGATAAGCTTCTCCTTTTAGTCATTCGCAATCACAATCTCTTCTTCAATAACTTTATCCCAATGATCATCTTTTGGTTCAATTTCTGAGATTAGGTAAATCTAATCTTCAACAATCATTCTCCTACTCTAAACACCCTTGATCCTATTACAAATAATATGATATTTAGAATGATTTAATTTCACATACCTTGGTTTCTTTGTCCTTACCCTTTGATGTAGGATCATCTTGGGATCAAAGGAATCTTGCTTCAACCAAAAACATTTTCTTTTAGTTGTTAGTTTGTTTTCTTTCAGTCTGGTATTTTGGTTGGTGATAGATCTATACTTATTCTTGTTGGTTGTGGTTGTGGCTATGTGTTCATGGCTTCATGTTGGATCATTTTCTATGATTGCACCTAATTTGGATTCAGCACGCAAGAGTTATTGTAATTTCTTCATGGGTTTGTACTGTTCTTCATCTTATTGATCAGAAGTTGGATTTCCGATCTTTTCCCGATCTTCCGGTTAGTTTTTTCCAAGTGTAGTCATGCCAAATTAGTGTTACATTTGAGGTTGAATTATTCATATGAGCACATATCTTATTGTTTTTATTGGAGGTTGATCCAGTTGTTTTAAGCCTTGACCTAATTTTTGTAACATGTTTTATTATTCTTGGAAAATGTGATCTTTACTAGGCCGACCGATGATTGTAATTGCTATTTAAGCTTACGAACTTGTTCCTATGGGATAAGAGAGTTTTAATAAGATTATATAGCATAGATTGGCTATGGTTTGTAAGTGATTTATGATCTAATTAGACATGTATGTCTTGCATGTGAGCCTGCATGTTGTAGATCTATTGTAATTGATTCACCGATCATAATGGAAGGCTATGTTAGACCTGAGATCAGATTACTGAGAGGGGGGGTGAATTGGTAATCTACCAAATAAACCAACTTTATAATCACTTAAACTTTAATCACCATTCACAAGATTAACCTTAATAAAAAAAATGAAAATTATAAAAATCCAAGATCATCCAAAAATTTGATACACAGATTTATCTCGTGGAAACCAAATAGGGGAAAAACTATGGTGGGGATTAGTACCCACTAAAATAATGTACTTTTCTAAAGTACACCCTGTGAGGAGCTTAACCTTGTTAGGAGTTTACAACATCACTATTAGGTACTACTCGGTTAATGGATTTACCTTAGGCCTGTTAGAACCTTTACCCTGTTAAGAGTAGCCTTGTTAAAGGACTTAAAATACAAGCTAATGTGTCACCTTGTTAGAGGATTTACAATAACAATTTGTTAGGATCTATCATGTTAGTGGATTTCACCTACTGTAACTATTAGGAAACAACAACAAAAACAATAATGATCTTTAAAATAACACTAACTCTACTTGATCAGATCAACAAAACCACACAATCTCTTCTGAGCATACTTAACTCTTCCCTGGCTTGAGCACAACATGCACCTTACACCACAATTTCTCAACACATGATCAACACATTTTGCAATCAAATTCAACCATTATATATTGAACTATTAAGTCCAATGCCTTAATCAAACCCTAAAGTGAAGTTACAAAGCATTCTTCTCAAATCCAACATGCCAAACAAAAAAATTAAATATACAAAAAATATTTCCTAGACCGCATCGACCTATACAATGATTTACATATGAAATTGAGCCAAAGAGTCAAACACATTTTGACCACACAAAAACTTCCTCTAGAATATTATCCATAAGTTAACGTCAAACAATGTGATGCCAAATCATCACCTCCAATCATGAATACACATCACCAGATCATTACTCATTCATCATTAATCATTGTTACATAAATATTGATCAACCATACAAGATATACCATTGGTAGCTCAAGAAGACAAACACTTAACTTTTTGAATAACACTGTCTGCTCACCGATAACTTATCCTTCCCATTGGTCACTCAAAGTAGTTGTGATTTCAAATGTAGCATTTGAACACTATTAACCACCATATCCTATGACCGTGCCACAAGATACATTAGAGATTTGACAAGAAATTCAAATCATCTATCACCTATCATTTATTGTTCTAGTAGTTGTAATTTTATACACCATTTGATTACAAATCTCACATAAACTTACTTCAGTAGGAGCGGTCATGCATTTGACATCCAGAGACATACCTAAGTCTCCCCTAAAGATAGAAACCACTAAAAGTAAATGAAACTCATCATTCATCACAAATATGCTTGACACCATAATAATAACACAAATTCAATAGTTGACATCAATACAAATATAATATCTGATCATCTTGTAATTAAATCACTATCTCATCACCAAAACACACTTACCATCACTGCATCAATATTCCAAAAATATCCACCCTTTGGCATTGATGGCAACACTCTCTTCTAACACTCTCTTCATCATTAAATTACATCAACATCCTCAACATGAAACATAAGGAGAAACATTTTCCACTTCTATCTTTCACTTGTTCTTCAATTACTCCCCTTACACTGAACTTCACGCTTTTTCAAACACACAGACATCTTCACAACTTCTCCCTACATCATCTCCATAAAAATTCTTCCCCTTTGAAAACAATTAAAAAGGTGCCAAATACTCATAATATCTTCCCTAAAGTACATGAATAACCAAAGCACATCACTTCATAGACTGTTCCCCTAAGGAGTAGCCTCACAATATCAATCCACACATAAAAATATTTAATGAATACATTAGGACTGATGCAACTACATATTATTTTAATTAAGAACAGATAAGGGAATGACCCTTAACCTACCTCATAGATACTCAAAATTATCCTTAGGAATTGGTTTATTAAAAATATTAGCAACCTACTCCTTAGTTGGCACATAATCCAACCCTACTTCCTTTTCCTCTACCTATTCTCTAAGAAAATGATATTTGATAGCTATATGCTTAGTCTTAGAGTGCATCACCAGGTTTTTTGAAATGTTAATAACACTTGTATTGTCACAATAGATAACCAACTATTCAGTTACCTTCTCCTATATTCCTTCCATAATATGCTTAATCTATACTATCTAAGTACAATTAATTCCAGCAGCAACATACTCAGCTTCAACTATTGAATGACATATACAATTCTGGTTCTTTCTTGTCCAAGATACAAGCTTGTCTTTGAGAAATAATACACCTCTAGTTGTTCTCTTTTGATCATCAACATTACCTACCCAATCAAAATCAATAAACACATTCAAACAAAAATTTCCTTTATGTCCATACCGGAGACCATAATCTTTAGTCCCCTTAAGACACCTAAAGATTCTCTTCATTTCAACTATATGAGATTCCTGAGGATTAGAAGAAAATCTAGCTACTAATACAACATCCTATGCTATATCTGGTCTACTATGTACAACATACTATAGCTTACTTATCACAAACCTATAAAGTGTCTCATCCACTTCTCTAGAGTAATCTTCCTTTGACAGTTTAAAACTGGTTACCATAGGGGTACCAACCGGTCTTGAGTCTTCTAACCCAAAAGTCTTCAATATTTCCCTCACATACTTGGATTGACTTATGTAGATACCATTATTCATTTGTTGAACTTGCAATCCAATGAAGAATTTGATCTTACCGATCATAGACATCTTGAATTCTTACCTCAACTCATCTGGAAATGATTTTCCCATCTCTTCATTGCCACCAAAAATGATATCATCTACAAATATCTCTAAAATTAGTAATCTGTCATCTTTATCATTCTTCAAATACACATTGTTGTTGACACTTGTTTTGAAAAAACTAATTTGAATCAGATATGAGTGAAACCTATCATACCATGCTCTAGGTGCTTGTTTCAATCCATACAAAGATTTTTGTAATGTACACACCATCTTCTTACCTTCAAAATTAGCAAATCCTTAATTTTGTTCAATGTATACCTCTTCTTCCAAAATACCATTAAGAAAATATGACTTAACATTCATTTGATATACCTTGAATCCTTTGTAAGAAGCATAAGCAAGCACTATTCTCACGCCTTCAAGCCTATCCAAAGGTGAAAATTTTTCACCATAGTCTAGGCATTTCTCTTGTGCATATCCTTTGCACACCTATCTTTCCTTGTTCCTTACCACTTCACCAGTCTCATCCATCTTGTTTCTGAAAATCCACTTTGTACCAATCACATTCTTGTCTACTGGTCTAGGCATTAGTATCCAAGTTTTGTTCCTCTCAATATGTTCCTATTCTTCTTCCATAGATTTCAACCAATCCTCATCTTTCAATGCTTCATTCACTATTTTTGGCTTAAATTTAGATAAGAAACATGTACCTTCTCTTTCCTTTCTTCTAGTTAACACACCTGCATGTATGTCACCAACAATTTGATCAGGTGAGTGATTCAACTTTACATACTTAGGCAATATCGGTTTGGTTCTAGAATTTTCTTCAACTATTTGTATATGTTCCTATTCATTGATCTGTATTTCCATTGATCCACTGATTGTGCATAAAAAAAACCCATGATAGTCTTTAGGTTCCTTCTTGCTAGATTCATTATTTTTCTCAAAAAACTCATCTATTTTGACATTAGAAATTTCCACTATCTTGTTTTTTATTTTGTTTACACACTTGTAGTATTTTCTCTTATAATAATATCCTAAGAATAACCCCTCATCACTGCTTGGATCAAACTTTCTCTAATTTTCATCTCTTTTAATGTAACATCTACTCCTAAAGATTTTGAAATAATTAACACATGGTGTTCTACCATACCATAGCTCATATGGAGTTTTATTTGTACCTTTCTTTAGTTGAAATCTATTCAAATTTTAAACTACACTTCTCATCACTTCTCTCCAATATGTCTGAGCAACACCTTTTTGAATCATTAATGTCCTAGCACAATCAATGATAGATTTGTTTCTTCTTTTAGCAATACCATTCTGCTAAGGTGTTCTAGGTGAAAACATTTGTCTTTGAATTCCATGTCCTTCACAATAAGTAGTAAACTCATATGAAGTAAACTCACCTCCTATGTCAAATATAAGATATTTCAGAGTCTTACCTATCTTCTTCTCCACTCTGGCTTTATAGATCTTAAACATATGAAAAGCTTCAGATTTGTCCTTTAAAAAAATAACCCACATGATTCTAGGAAAATCATCAACAAATAACATGAAGTATCTATCACCATAGTAACTCCTAGTTCTCATTGGACCACATAGATAGATATGAACTAGATATAAGATATTTTCAAAAGAATAATATTTTCTTATAAAAGTAGAATTAGTTAACTTCCAAAGCTGACATTATTTTCACATTACATTGTCTAATTTCACTAGGTTGGAAAAACCTCTCACTAACTTCATCTTACTAGCTTTGATCAAGCTATAAAAATCTATATGAAAAAACCTCTTATGCCACAACCAAAAATATTTGATCTTAGCAGTCAGACAACTCTTAGTAGTAAAATTTAGATGGAACAAGTTACCTCTAGTTTGTTCACCGATAGAAATCAGTTCTCCTGATATCCCAATAATTCTGCATATACCTCCATTGAACTCCAATCTGAAACCTTTGTTATTTAACTGAGAAACACTTAACAAATTGTATCTTAAATCATCAACCCAATAAACATCATCACAAATATTTTTATCATTCAAATCAATGGATCCTTTACCTTTCAGTAAACATGGAGCATCATTTCCAAAGCTTACCAGCCTCCATCATATTCCTCCAGCTTGATGAACTTTCTTTTATCACCAGTCATGTGATGAGTGCACCCACTATTAATAATCTAGTTACCATTGTGGTTCATGTTAGAAACCAAATATTTCTCACCTTCTTATGAGGGATCTTCTTTAACTACAACAAACACAATTTATTCTTCATCTCTTCCATCAGATTCCTCATTGGTCACACATTCCTCAACTAGGTAGAAAGCTTTCTTGTTCTTATCCTTGCATCTTCTTATCTTTTCCTTCCTATCATTTTAGGGAATCTATAGGTAATATGTCCAATTTTGTTACATGCAAATAACTTCAAAGGAAACTTACTTTTGTACCTTTCCCTCTAGGAAAGCTTCTAGCAATCAAGGATTTCAATTCCTCTTGATCTCTTTCTTCAGATAAGATAGATTCATAGTCATTAGAGTGACATAATAAATAACTTTTAGACATCTCCTTTCCTTTCGTAGATGGTGCAAGAGTCAATGATGACTTGAAAGAAGCTTCAACTTTAGGCATTCTATTATCATAATTACTTAACTCAAATACAATTGATTTCCTTATTAATGCATCAAGAGTAACAATAAAAGTTCCCAAAGTTCTAATATTTTGAATAGCTAAAACCCTAATAGTGTACTATGGTAATAAATTTCTTAACATTTTCTTACCACATCCTCCTCATGAAGATTACCACCAACACTTCGTATAACAAAAAATTCTTTGATTCTATATCTATATAGCTCAATGTTCTCATTGTCTTGCATTATCATCTCATCATACTTTCCTCTTAAGCTGTCAACCTTCACCTTTTGCACATGTGTATCTCCACCATAGACAGTTTTCAACTTCTCCCACATTTCATAAGAAATATCTAAGTCTTTAATATCAACATACTATGCATTTGAAAGATTACTTGCAATAGCTTGCATAGTAGCAGTAATTTCATGCTTAACCTTCAACTGATATGGATTTAGGGTTCCTGTGGGGACATTATATCTATTCTCCACATGATCCCAATACTAATCACCCAAGCCCTTAAGATAGAGCTTCATCCAACTGCACCATATTGAGTAGTTCTCTCTTGTGAATTTATGACTCTCCTTTCGTGTCATCTTGGATATTTACCTCAAGATATTAAGCTTCATCACAATAGAGGACTGAGCTCTCATACCAATTGTTAGACTTGATTTCAGATTACTAAGAGGGGGGGTGGGGGGGGTGAATCAGTAATCTACCAAATAAACCAACTTTGCAATCACTTAAAATTTAATCATCATTCACAAGATTAACCTTAATAGCAACAAATGAAAATCATAAACATCCAAGATTATCCACAAATTTTACACAAAGATTTATCTCATGGAAACCTAAATAGGGAAAAAACCATGGTGAGAATTAGTACCCACTAAAATTATGCACTCTTCTGAAGTATGTCCTATGATGTGCTTAACCCTATTAGGAATTTACAACAACACTATTAAGTGCTACCCGATTATGGGATTTACCTTAGACCTGTTAGAGCCTTTACCCTATTAAGAGTAGCCTTGTTAGAGGACTTAAAACACAAGCTAATGTATCACCTTGTTAGAGGATTTATATTAAAATTTGTTAGCATCTGTAAAATAGAACTACCTATTCTTGATCAGATTGACTGAAGTACATAATCTCTTCTGAGCATAATTAACTCTACCCTAGCTTGATCACAACATGCACCTTACACCTCACTTTCTCAACACATGATCAAGACATTTTGCATTCAACTTCAACCATTATATACTAAATTATTAATTCTATCACCTTAATAAAACCCTAAAATGAAGTTGCAAAGCATTCTACTCAAATACAATACGCCAAACAACAAAATTAAATATACAAAACACATTTATGATACCATGTCGGCCTACACAATGATTTACATATGAAATTGAGCCAAAGAGTCAAACACATTTTGACCATACACAAACTTCCTCTAGAATCTTCTCCACAAGATAACATCAAACAATGTGATGTCAGATCATCACCTCCAATCATGAATATGGGTCACTAGATAATTATTCATTCATTGTTAATCACCATTGTATTGATATTAATCATTGATACAAAATCTACCATCATCAATTCAAGAACACAAACACTTAAGTTGCTTAATAACATTGTCTCTACTCACCAATCACTTATCCTTCCCACCAGTCACTCAAAGTAGTTATGATTGTAACTATATCATTTAAAAATTTTTAACCACCATATCATGTGACCTTACCATAAGATACATCAGAGATTTGACAAGACATTAAAATCATCTATAACCTGTTATTAATTGTTCTAGGAGTTGTACTGTTAAACACCATTCGATTATAACTCTCACATAAAATTATTTCAGAAATAAAGGTCATGCATTTGACATCTAGAGACATACCTAAGTCTCCCTTAAAGATACAACCACTGAAATTCACTAGAACTCATCATTCATCAGAACATGCTTGACAACATACTAAGAACACAAAGCCAATAGTTGACATTAATGAAAATATAATATCTAATCATCTTGTAACCAAATCACTATGTCATCACCAAAAAACACTTACCATCACTGTATCAGATATGCCAATAGGTTGATCTCTCATTTTCTCATTATTGGCTTGTTATTCTTGTTATTTATGTTGTGTTGTGTTGGTTGCAAGGATCATACTGATCTTTTGGGGTTTCTCCATCCTTGGATGCATCAAGTTGTATTAGAGAAAGGTTTTTCATCCTCAAGGTTTTCTTGTGGGGTTGCAGTTGAAAAGATCTGACCTATGATGACTATGGATTGTAAAGATGGCTAGGATAAATGATAGATGTGGAGTACAACATGGAGATCTAACTATTTTGGATATTTTGAGGCAAATATCTGCAAGATTAGAAGAAGTAGAGACAACCCAGAGGAGAGGACAACATATAGAAGATTAAAGTGATGAAGAAGGAGATGAAGAAAATCAGAATGAAGCAGTAGAAGGTGATAAATAGGAAGCACAACCTAATTTGAATCAAGGAGAAGAAAGATTCATTAGGGCATTAACTAATGTTAATCAGAGATCTGATTTCAACCCACCTGATTATCATGGTAACCTAGATGTTGATGAGTTTATAGATTGGAGCATAGAGATGGATAAGTATTTCAAGCTTGAAGGGACTAATGAAGAAAGAAAGGTGAAGTATGCTTGTACCAAGTTGAAAGGACATGCATCCCTATGGTGGGAACATTTTTGGATAGACTGACAAAGAAGAGGTAAAGATAAGATCAAATCATGGAATAGGATGGTGACCAAATTAAAATATACCTTGAAGTAGAGAGATTTAAGTGTTAGGGGCTATACAAAGTTCTACAAGTTGAACATTAGATCTTGTCATGTAAATGTTGAATTTGAACAAGTTACTTGCTACCTTAATGGTTTGAAGACGTCCATACAAGATGAAGTCAATCTAGTGCAGATTAGGAGTGTGTAAGAGGCTTACAAGTGGGCCTTAAAGGCTAAAGAGAAGCTGAATAGAAGGCATGAGAAAAGGCAAAGAGGCAAAGGTGGAAGATTTAATTGAGGTAGAGGTAGATCTGCTATAGATGAAAATAAACATGAGCCTAAAGTTAAGGACACTAATTGGTATAGGAGGAATGATAGGAATTCCTATTGGAATGAAGGGGAAGGAAGTGGTGAAAGAAGGAAGTTCAGTGACACTTGTTTCAAATGTGGTGAAGTACAACATGGAGCCTTTGAATGAAAACAAGGTAACTCAGACAAGAAAGAAAAGATTAGTAGGAGAACAACATTTGTTGATGAAGAGTCCACCGATTCAGTGAAAAATAATCAAGAAGAGGAAGTCGCAACCCTAATGACTAGGAGGATCCTATATCATGAAGAACAAAAGAAGGAGTCTATAAAGATGAAGAATTTGTTTAGAACAATATATAAGGTGAAAAACAAGGTGTATAATGTTGTCATAGACATTGGTCATTTTGATAATCTTTATTCATAGGAGCTAGTTGAAAAACTGAAGTTGTAGAGGATGAAGAATCCTAAAACCTATCAAATTGGTTGGATTCAAGATGAACACAAGGTATTAGTAAGTGAACAATGCCTAGTAAAATTAAATATTGGGAACTATTATGATGAAGTGTTGTGTGATATTATACCTATGGATGTGTGTCATGTCTTGTGGGGTAGACCATGGTAGTATGATAGGAAAGCCATACATGATGGTAGAAGAAATGTTTATTCTATTGTTGCTAATAGGATGAAACAAAATTTGTTACATTTAGAGGAACCTCTTAAGAGTTAAGTATGTACCAATGCAAGAATATTTTTGGTATATGGCATGAAGCATCATAATGTGTGTTTTTCTTTAGTGCCTAAGGAGCCTAACAAGAATGTTTTGGTTGAAGAGCATCCTAAGGAAATTTATGGATTGTTGAATGGGTATGCTGACATCATATTTGAGAATGTACCTAACGGATTACCATTGGTAAGAAGTATTAGTCATTGCATGGATTTGATACTAGGATCTAGTTTACCAAATAAAGAAGCATATAGGATGACACCAATAGAGAATGAGAAAGTGCAAGATTTTTTGTAGAGGGGTTTGATCATAGAAAGTCTGAGTCCATGTGCAGTACATGTTGTATTGGCACCAAAGAAAGATGGAAAATGGAGGATGTGTACTAATTCAAGAGATATTAATTAGATTACAATTAAGTACCAGTTTCCTTTACCAAGGATGGATGATTTGATGGATTGTTTGAGTGGAGCTAATTATTTTACCAAGAATGATTTGAAGAGTGGATATCATCAGATTAGAATCAGAGAAGGTGATGAGTGGAAGACTGCATTTAGGACAAATGAAGGATTATATGAGTGGTTGGTAATGCCTTTTGGATTGTCTAAAGAACCTATTACTTTTATGAGACTGGTGAATGAACTCCTTAAGAGATTATTTGGTAAGTATGTCATTGTTTATTTGGATGATATCTTGATTTTTAGTAAGAGAAAAGAAGAACATATGATGCATGTTAGACAAGTATTGCAGAGGTTGAGAGAAGAGAAGTTGTCGATAAACATCAAGAAGTGCACTTTCATGAAATAAGAGTTGGTATACTTGTTAGAAATAACTGAGAGGGGGGGTGAATCAGTGGCCTCAAAAATTAATCCTTAAATCAACCCTTTAAAATTATAACCAAAAATTATGTCTCAAGTTACTTTCTTTCCTACAAGATGAATTCCATGAAATACTTATATCAATTTACTACTTGTCAGATTACTTTGTTAAACCTTCTTCTATACGTTTACCGATAAGCAGTCACCTATTTACTGAAACACAGTATATATGCAGAGTATACCGATCAATCTAGAATTAACAATGTAAGATACAAAACAGTAATGAAATGAATCATACACACATAACACATGGATTTTTAACATGGAAACCCTGTTAAGGGAAAAACCACTAGGATCGGTACCCCAAATTTTCAATCTTTTGAACTGAGCCCTATTAAGAGCCAACCCTATTAAAGGTTACAAACACACTGGTAGGTGTGACCTTGTTAGAGGATTTAGAAATAGTTTGTCAACCAGTATATGGAATCTAATACTACCATCCTTGATCAAATGCTCACTTGGCCTGTCAATAGGTATCGGGCATATCCAATGCTAATTTTGTGATCAAACTTTTTGATACTCCTTGGGATGTATCTCAATTGAAAAAGACTTTTAAGTCCTACTCGATTAAGAAGCTTATATGCTTCAATGGTTAAACTAAAACAATAATGATCTATTCATACATACAAATCAATTGTAGATTTTCAGATCTATTGTAGGTCCATTACTTCACTGATCAATATAATCAAATATATACCTTTGCTCCACACTTGTTCTTCTCTCTGATGCTTGTCTCACTATTCATCAGTGTCTAAAAAATCTAGCTCTTCCTTTAGCTTGTTGATCAGGACTGAATGAAGACTTCCTTCTTCTTCAGATTTCCTTAAGCATCTTTCCTCTTCTCTTGTTCACCCCACACAATTTGTAATGAATTGAGTTTGTCTCTTATAGACATGATTTCCTCTTTTCTTGGCTTTCTTGATCTTGGCATGTTCAACAATATTTGTCCATAGATTTAAAGAAAATCTCCAGTTCGATCTCATAGAGATATTCTTGCCAACTAGACAAAGTAGCTTTAAATCAATTACTTATCTTCAGCTTTATCTGGATGATTAAAACAATGATAAGTATCCATTAACTCTATCTTTATCTTCTTGACAATTAAGCATTTTGTCATTTTCTGAACTCTCTGTTCTGTCAATCAATACTTCAGTTAGTCATCAGTGATAACTGACTATTCTATCGGTGGGACTTCAGTTGTCATTGGGATCTCTGTCCTTGTCTTCTCCGTCAGGAAACACTAAAATTCTTTCCTTCGGGTTACTCTATGTTTTTCTCATCGGGAAACATTTTAACTCTACTCGTCAGTAATGTTGTGCATTTGTTTGTTGGGCAACACTGTGACTTAGTTCTTTTACTCTGACCGTCGGGTGCACTCCGTCGGTGTATATAATCACTTAGTGAATACTTGACTTGTATGCATTAATAATAGCATAGCCTTGATTCATGAGTTCTTTGAAGTCTTTGGAAGTATCTCCATGACCATACAGATTATATCAAGTTGACATCAATGACAATACAATACATTAACTGATTTAATGCCTTGCATGATCATCAACTTAATATCTTCAAACATTCAATCAGTTACATGTCATTAATCTCTCCCTTTGGCATTGATGGAAACATACTACATTATAATGACATAATATTGCTAATACAATATGAAATATATAGTTTCATCAATCTTTCCTAATGTAACTATTAAAAATGTGTGGCTATCGGTAAGCTCAAATAGCTTTGATTTGATTCTTGCAGCTTTCTTTCTGTCTTCAATCCCTTCATTGGATAGCTCTAATGTGATGTGTTGTCCTTCTGTGTTAAGTTCTCTCCCTTTGATTGTTCTTCTCTTTTGATGTTTTCTCTCACTTTCTATTTGCTCTTTATTACCCCTGATTTTTGACTCATACCCTACGTTTTATCATTGCCTAAAATTAGGAGTTTACTGTTCTAGAGGTAAAATGTTTGCAAATATTTTTCAGCCTAGTTCACAATTTCCCCTTGTCGATTGAAATTGAATCTTGAACTTTTCTAGTTCAAGGTTCAAGGTTCAATGTCACCTTGCGGTGTGTTTTTCTTTTCTTTTCTTTATGTGAAAAGTGAGCGGTGCGGTTTTCAAAGTTCACTCTCCCGTTGAACTCTAAATCTTGAACTTGTCTAGTTCAAGGTTCAAGGTTCAATTGTGGGCTTCATCTTGCAAAAGGTGAAGTAAATTCTAAGTTTTTTCCGCTCACGTGGTATTTTATAAATACACCAAAAGGAATTAATGTTTTATTACCCATTGAACTTAATTTATGAACTAAGCTATATCAAAGTTTGTGGTTCAACTGAAGCTTTCATGTTGAATAGGTTAAAAGACAATAGTGATGTGACCAAAGAAACAAATGGCGGGTGATGATTTTATCTGTGTGTTTTGGGGATATACTCATTATTAGATGTGACACTTATATGTCATTTCAATCATTTAAGAAGTGCAATACGTAATGATCGCATCAGGCAAAAAATCTTGTCACATTTAATTAAGATCCTGTGTTGTCATTTAATACAAAGCCTTCGCATTTTGTGGGAAAATCAGTTATAAAATAAGAGTGTGTGCTATCAGTCTTCTAGTGAAGTTTTTCTTGTGGAATTGAGTTGATGGAGCAACATAAGGTATACTCTCATCTTGAGAAGCTTAGAGTGTGTGAAATATCCAAGTTAGTGTTTTTCTCTTCCAGAGTCCCTGTTCAAATTTGAATCCATTTGAAAAAGTTTGATATTGAAAGGCTCTGTTTTCCTTCTGCAATTTTGGTCTTTTATAAGTCTTCCCTATAAGAAATATGAAGTCCCCACTCCAAAATTTTGGGTGAATCTCTCCTCTGGTTATTTCAATTCCTGAATGTGATGACACGATGATAAAATATGGTGCCTTAGAGGTGATTCATAGTAAAATCAAAAGCCCTATTTCTGGTTCTATAATAGAGAAGGTGGTGTTAAGTGGTTTGGCTGATGCAGTGACATTTCCCCTAGTGGCCCCCTATCCTGAATTAGTAATGGAATGTTTTAAAAGGTATGATAGGTAAGAAAGATGCATTAAGAAAATTGATGAAAGCCCTCTAATCTTCATTAACCAAGATGTTATCCTCACAACAATGGGCATTCTAGAAAAGGATCCTTATGAAGGATGGACCATTGCTTCCTCCTATTCTATTTTCTCAACAAAGAAATAGATTTATAGAAATAAAATTTCCAAAAAATGGTTGTTGGAGACAAAAAGAGGAGGGTCAAGGCTGCCAAAACTCCTTACAATAGATCATTTCAAACCCGAAGTTGTAGAATTAGTGATTTTGTTGAACATGATCAAAAGTAATAACCACACTTATTATTGGCAAGAATGGATGTATTTCTTTTTCCAGATAACTTTGGGAGGGGAAAAAATCATTGATTGGGAAGATTTTTTTGCTGATGAACTTCATCATCAACTAACAAATTATTCAGAAAAGGCCATTGGCTTCTATATGTCTTCTTATTTGTTCTATGCACTAGCTTGTACTAGAAAGTGGGATGGTTTATATCATGAATTACCTATTCCTAACATGAAGGTGTATGACTAATATCCCCATTTATAGAAGGAATTCCATGTTGATAGTTTTATGAAAGTAAATGGTGTTTTTCTGGGAAGATTGATCTTTGAACTGCAGGGAAACATTGAGAAAAGAATGTCAGAAGAGGATAAGAAGTTTGTCAATGTCTTTGGAAGTTTCTTCATACAATTCATAAGGTTTACTTACATAAGGGTTGGTGGATTTGAAGGGGAGCCATTCAAATTTCCCAGATATGCTCTATATTTGCATGTTGTAACCAAATTTGGGTGCCAGTTGGCCCATATGCACAAAGACCTCAAAAATAGAAAGGGTAGGGCCAAATCTAGTTTTCCTATAGAACTAGGTTTTTATTACTGTAAGAATTATTTTGATGCTCTCAATTTGGAGTAGGAATTGAACAAGTTGAAACTAAAAACCTTCAAGGCTAGGAGATATTTTGACATTAGGGCATATGTTGCATGACATTTTAGTTTACCTTCTAAATTTCACCATGTCCCTGAAATGGAAGACTTCTAGGAAAACTGTGCAGCTGATTTTGAGGTCAAAAGGAGATTATGGTGTAGATTTACACTTGTCCAAATAGTTAACCTGCAAATAGGAATTAGTGCCAATGGACTAGAAGAGGGGGAAGATGAAGATATAATTGATGAATAGTATAAAGAGAAGATTCAAGGGTTGCCAATTCCTGAAATTGACTGGAATATAGAGGAAAGGGAGAGTATTCACATTAAGACTCTCGGTGTTATAAAAGAATTGAAAGATGGATTGCTAGCAAAAGACCACCTCCTCACAGAAGGAACAATAATAGAGGATCAACTCTTAAAGCTCATGATGAAAATGCTATCCCATGTTCTAATGAAAATGTTTCTGTTGCAGGTCCTTCTAAATCTAAAAATACAAAAGTTGATGAATCTAAGGCTAAAAAGTAGAGGTCTCGTCATCCTCTTCCACCCACGAGGACTTCTAAGAGAAAGGCTCTCAAAGAAGATGTCAAGCCAGTCAGAGAAAAAGAAGTGATCAATCTCAAGGAGATGGATAGTGTGATGGTAGATAAGAACTCACAAGGCTCTATATCAGAAGAAGCTATTTTAGGAGGAGATAATCAGCAAGAAGTCAAGGATTCTATGATTTCTATGCCCACTAGTCCAACACAGGCACTGGTAGATTCTCAATAGTCACCAGTTCCCACTTTGAAATGGTTGGAAACGTCCATCACCAGAAAAAGGAATGTTCTGCCAATAATAATACCTATTGAAGACATGGTAATAAAGTGTCTAGGTTCCTCAGAGAAGCCAAAAAGGATTAATTAGGATAGAATCTAGGGTGGACATCGATGAAAAAATAGGGCACTAGTATGTAGAATGTGCAGTTCCAACAAATAATGAGGAACTCTTTGAAGCTACTATGGATGACTTCACAGTTGAGAAGATAGATCTTGGGTATGCAACCAGAGTGGCTAATGTGAAACACTTGGAGAAGTCTACAAAAAAGATCATACACAGGTCTCTTAAGGGTGAAAAAGATAAGAATGAGATGAAAGCAACAATCAAAAAGATGGCTGAATTCATTCAAGAAGTTCAGGATCCTAATCCTATCCCTTTGACTATATATTCACAATCATTTGATCAATGTTCACCAGAGGTTAGGAAAACCCTAGATCAAATTTAGAAGAATAAATTGATTGTGGATGCCTACACTAAATGGATCCAAGCTATGATACAAAAAGGAAGCAATTATATCAATAAACTAATTAAGACTCACGGAGTTGTTAGTTCATTTACTTCAAAAATTCTGGTAGAGTTAGCAGAGTGGGAAAGAGAGAATAAAAAATGTCTAAAAGTAACAAATTAGCTTTATGAGATAGAGAAATATGGAGTGAGCAAATTTCTGGCCGAGAAACCTGTTCCAGGACTGGATGAAGATACTCTCTACATCTCCATCAAGAGTATAGAGTGGAGAAATTCCATTATTAAATCCGGTCATGATAGGACAACCTATTTGTTGAGTGAATCAAAAGGGTTGATGGATACTATGCAAAAATATCTCAAATGTTTGAATTTTTCACTCATAAAAGAGGATACCCAAAGTGTCAAAGGAGCATATGAGTTGCTGCTAGAATTTGAGCGTGAAATTGTTGCCATTAGAGATTATAAAGATATTACTCCAGATGAATTCACAAACCTAGACAATATGAAAGTGATGCTAGTGGTATGTACCGATCACCTCAAGGTACATATACATAAAATCACCTAGGTCCGTAAAGATAAAAAGTTTCTGAAGTAGAGGGTAATTCATATTACCCTACCACATCAGGCCACAATATGTAGAGTTGCAAAGGTGCACAAAGAATGGAGGAGTTCTCACATTGCTGACACCTCATAGGACCACTCAAAGGGATCCAACGCATCCACCACTCTATGATCATGCTTTGAAAATCATGGAGTAGTGGTGGTTTTCTTAGTTTATGTTTTCTTTGAATTTGGGTAGTTTTTGTAAAATAGTTATATAATGAGTGCCGTAGAGTGTATCTCGGAATGTTAGTTCCTATTTTCTAAGACTGATGGCTATTTATAGCTGGGATAATCTATAATCAGATGATGGTAATTTTGGTTAATTTTGGATTAAGACTTATATTTTTAGTATCTTTCAGTTAGTTGTTATTGGTGAAGGAAACTTGGAAGTATATTTTTGATATGAATGGGACAAAAATCTATGCTTGGTAAATCTATTGGTTCATATTAGCATATTAATCTTTGTTGGGATATTTATTGAATATCAGATATCATTTTCAAGTGGATTTTTCCGTAGTGTGTTTAGTATAGTTTGTTTTCAGCAACTAGTTTCTAAAATTGAAGTCTGTGAGCTTCATTCGGTGTTGTAATATTCATCTATCTTTCCATTTTCATGAAATGTTGATGTATGGAATGCTACTAAAACCTTATTCACTTTTTGGTTAAAAGTGTATATGTTTGCAAAAGCAATGTATGATTGTCAAGATTCATTGAAGATCAAATAGGGAGTTGTACCTTAATTCAGAGAATTATAAATTTAAACATTATAATTCAACTGCTAGTTTAAGATTGTTGTTTTTCATGGGCTTAGAGAAAGTGATTGATAATTTATAGAAAGAAAAATTTGTATGCTAACAAATTTTTGGTGACTCTACTGGGGAGTCGATACAAAAAGTATCAGTAGTCATTCCCTTTAAATGAAGCAACCATGGTGTTGCTTGCTCTCATAATTCATGGTCAGGAAGAAATTCCCCCAGTTATTCAACCTAACTTATACTTTTTAAATACCCAGGAAGACATAATCTATGATCTTCATTTATTAGCCTGGATTGTAAGGAAAAGTGACCAACATTATCAACAAGATCGTCTAGTTTTAGAAGAGGAAGAAGAAACTTGTGAATGGTTGAGAGGTCTTCCAATTGTCCAAGAAGCCACCATAGTAGATAGAGCTATGCAAAGGCCTTAGAATTCTTTGCAAATCTAAATTCCCAGCCTTTTACTAGGTCCCAAGAAAGGGAGGGTATCATTGGTATTTTTTTCCAAGAAATTCAAAACCTTCAGTTTCCAACTAGTTATACTCCAAAAAAAAGGCTAAAAGAAGACCTCCTTCTCCTAAGAATTCATTTCATAATATATCCTCATCTTCTCACCAGTGGCAAGCCTTGACTCTTTCTAGAATTCAAGCACCTCCCCTTTAGATAATTTATCCACCCTAAATCATGGCACAACCTTGGGGTAATGTAGTGGAAGGAAATCATTCTTTGCCTAAAGGAGCTAGAGAGTTGTTGCCCAAATTCTATGGGGACGGAAAAGTTTATGTCGAAGATCATCTTAATGCATTTAATACAGCCTATAGAATTTTGACCATTCAGCATGAAGACATTGCAACTACATTGTTTTTTCAAAGGCTTGCTGAATTAGTAGCTGACTAGTTTTATCACCTGCCCAATGGTCAAATTACCGATTGGGATACTATGAAATCTTCTTTTGAAGCACACTTTAAAAGTATATCTGATGAACATGATCTTCTTGCCTATTTAACATAATTAAAGAAAGAAATTCATGAGCCTATGAGACAGTTTGTGGCAAAGTTTAATAAGATTATCCATAAGATCCCTACCCCAAAAAGGCCCACTTCTAAAAATAGAAAAGATTTCTTTATGAATGCCATGCCCCCAGATGTTGGTTTTCATTTAAGGTCAGCAAGGGTAGCTGAGATGTGGCTCAGACCATGGTTGTTGAATTAGAAGAATTTATAATCACTGTTGGCAAGTGGAGGAAAGATGTCAAGCAACCAAACTCTTAGAGTGCTACTTCCTCTGATCCCCTGTTGCAAAGATTAGTGAACAATGTAATTACTATGAAAAGGCAACTCCCTATGGGAAATGTAAATTTCCCTCAATTATACAAAGATATTCCTAGAGGAAACCCTGATTAGGCTAGTCCTAGTCACAGATATATGGGATAGTCACAGAATGACCAAAGAGTAGTAGAGGTTCCCCCTAAAAGAGAAAATATGTGTACCTTTCACCTCACTGGTGAGCATGATGGTGCAACTTGTCTTGATATGGTGAGATCAATGCAAATGCATGTGAATAAAGAATTAGTTGATGATCCATCTGAACATGAAGAAATTTCTTCATTACCTGGCGGCTCTGAAAATTATTTTATGGAATACGAGTTAGACTCTAAAATAGGAGGTAGTATTATGGTAACTCTTGAAGATCCCACATGTTCGATCCTGACCATAAATCAATGCAATTCCCAAGCTAATGACTCTCCTTCAACTTATCAGCGCTCGGACAAGGATAAAGGTAAGGATTTTTCCCCAAAGAATTATTTTTCCAAAATTCCAAATGCTAAGGAGGCTGAAGTCTCTCAAGACTCTTCACCTGATTCTTCTTTTGACATTATAAATTTCTATAAAACTTCAAAAATCCAAGTGTCATCAGCAGAATATCTCAGAATGAATCCTAAAGAACTCGATAGACTAGTTAGTTATGTTAAGTCAAGTCAAGCCTCTTCAAATCCCGCAACCAGCAAAACTACACATGTTTTACCTAAAGAAATCCAACCCACCTTGGCTACCCAGTCCTCAAATGATTCAAGTCCTTTTTTCTCTCAGAAACTAGAGCCCTTCTATATATCTTTTTTATCCATGGATTTAAATTGAATAACTGCATCATTGACTCTAGAGCATCTGATAATGTAATGCCTACTTCAGTATAAAAAGCTCTAGACCTTCCTCTAGCAGCCACTTTTGCGAGATGTTACTCTATGGATTCCAAGCAAGTCCCTCTAGTAGGATAGATTAAAGATGCTCAAGTGGCCCTAGCTGCTCATCCTAGCAAAAAGATTAAGTTAACCATTATGGTAGCTGATATTCTTGCAAGTTATGGGATGTTTCTTAGTAGAACCTTTTGTAGGGATCTCGGGGGAGAAATCAAATTAGACTGGTCACAAGCGATAATCCCTGTTGGTAACCAAAATATTGTCTTGAAACCTGAGGGAAAATCTAAGTACACTATTTTTTCGTCAGAGGATCCCAAATCATAGATCTTATACCATGAATGTGAATTTGGAAATTATATGATGTCACCAGAGGTGAACTCCAAGAAGGTAGATGATAAAGAGTCAGATTCTTTGTGGTTTTTAGAATTTGATGGTAGTTGTGCCTTAGTTGGCTCTGGAGCAGGGGTTGTTTTGATATCACCACATGGAGATATTTTTCCTCACTCCTTCAAGTTGGAGTTTGGTAACACCAATAATACTACCAAGTACAAAGCCCTTCTACTTGGTCTTGAAGAAGCTAAAAAGAAAGGAATAAAAATGTTGAAAGCTAAAGGAGATGCAGAACTAATTGTGAGACAAGTAAGAGGAAGGTACTCAGTGAAAAATGAGAGATTAAAACATTATAGAAACTGTGTGTGGGATGAAATTGAAGGATTAAAGGCCTTTTCTATTGAAGCTATCCCTAGAAACCTTAATAGTAGAGCTGATTCTTTGGTAGTCTTAGCGTCTTTGTTGCTTCCCCATCCAGATTTCAAAAAAACAATTTATAAGATTGAGATGGTATACAGACCTAAAGTGCCTAACAATGTAGAACACTGGCAAGTTTTCCAAGATGATAAGTAGATAGATAAATTCTTACAAATGATGGAAGTGTTTAGCACTACTTATTTTGAGGGATCTTAGTCAACCTATGAAGAATTTTGTCCTGATCCAGGTAATAATCTTGAAGAAAGAATTGTTTAATTGAAGGGAAACCACATTCCTAAAGGTCTGGTTTCTCTTGAGAATATGTTTGATAGATATGATGCTATCAAGAAAAAACCTGCATCCCATGAACCTCTTGATGAAGGTGACTCAAAAAAATTGAATATAGGAGATGAACAAGACCCTAAGTTTGTAAACCTGGGAAAATGTTGTACATTTGATGAGAGTAGAAGATTTGTTGATTTACTGAAAGAATATAAGGATTTTTTTGCCTGGTCCTACCAAGATTTGAAGAATTTCAAGGGAGGTAAATTTCAACATCACATACCTTTGAAGCCATATGCCACGCCATTTAAGTAGAAGCTAAGAAGCTATAACCCTTAAGTGTCTGAAATGATAAAAAAATAAGTTGACAAGATGTTGCAGGCTCAGATAATATATCCTATTCATCATTCTACCTGGATAGCCAACATAGTGTCAGTGAGGAAAAAGAATAGTGAGATAAGGATCTATGTGGATTTTAGAAATCTAAACCAGAGCAGTTAAAAAGATAATTATGGGCTTCCTGTGATGGATCAAATATTGCAAATAGTAGCTGGCACAGAAATGATGTCCATGTTAGATGGGTTTTTTGGTTACAACTAGATTAAGGTGGCTGGCGAGGATCAACATAAAACAACATTCACCACACCATGGGGTACTTATGCTTATAGCTGCATGCCATTTGGATTGATTAATGCAGGTGCCACATTCCAACAAGCAATGGATTCTTCTTTTAGCCATCTAATTAAAAAGGTGATTGTCATCTATCTAGATGATTTGACAATTTTTTCTAAGAGGCATAAAAATCACCCGAAGGATTTGAGAGTTGTTTTACAAAGGTGTAGAGAGCATGGGATCTCGTTAAATCCTAAAAAATAATCTTTTGTGTTACAGAAGGGAAGTTGTTAGGTCACATTGTCTCAAAAGATGGGATTAAGATAGATCCCGAGAGAGTAAAAGCTATCCAACAAATAGGTTTTCTTTCTAATTGAACATGCATTAAGTCTTTCTTTGGCCAGACTAATTTTCTTAGGAGATTCATTCTGGAATTTTTCAAAACAACTAAACATATGGTGAGTCTATTAAGTGAAAATAATCCTTTCAAATGGATTTCAGAAGCAATTCAAGCATTTGATGATGTTAAAAAATCCATAGCGCCTTCCCTGACATTGATCAACCCTGATTATAAAAAATATTTCATCATCTATTGTTACTCCTCAGAACATACCCTCTCTGGAATTCTATTGCAGAAAAATGCTAAAGGAGAAGAAGTACCAATTGATTTCATGAGCATTCCCCTGAAAAAGCATGAGTTAAATTACCCTATGGTTGAAAAACAAGCATATGCAGTAGTAAAAGCTGTGAAACATTTCAGATTTTATATCTTACACTCACATTCTATTGTGTATGTTCCCTCTTCTATAGTCAAAGATGTTTTGACTCAACAAGATATAGGCATGAACAACAGAGCTACTTGGGTGGCCAGAATTCAAGAATTTGATTTAAATATTCAACCAAGTAAGCTATTTTGAGGGTAGGGTTTATGCAAACTGATGGCTCACAATGTGCCTGAAGATGATGTTCCTCTCACTCTATTTTTTGGGCTAAGAGACTCATGGTTTTCAGACGTGGATTTTTATCTAACATATGGAGATTGTCTAGAGTATTTGAGCCCTAAGGAGAAAAGAAACCTCTGACTCAAGGAAAAGAATTATGTTATTATGGATGACATCCTATACAAGAAAGAAATTGATGGGTCTTTCCTAAGGTGTGTTGATAAGAACAACAAGAGAAATTGCTGACGAAGTTTCATAATGAGGCCTGTGGTGGTCACCTCTCATCGACTGTAACTGCTTTCAAAATTTTAAGAAGCTACTATTACTAGCTAGGGATGTTTGTAGATACATACAAATGGGTCACTGGCTGTGAAAAGTGCAAGCTTTTCAGCGGAAACCCACAATTGGCAGCTCTCCCTCTGAGGCCAGTAGTTATTGAAGAGCCCTTCAAATAGTGGGGATTGGATTTCATCAGTCCAATCAATCCTCCTTCTAGTGTTGAGCATACACACATCTTGACTACCATATATTATTTCACTAAATGGGTCGAAGTAGTTCCGGTCAGGAAGATGACACCAGAGGTTGTGTGTGATTTCCTAAATAGTTATATCTTGGTCAGGTTTGGCATTCCTCAAAAATTAGTCACAAAAAACTCTACCAATTTATCCTCTTCAAAAATAAAGTTGTTCTGCTATGATAATGGTATCCACCTTTCACATGCATCTAACTATTACCCAAAAGGGAACGGTCAGGCAGAATCAAGAAACAAAAGCCTGATATCAATTATGAAGAAATTGGTGAATGATAATGCTAGGGACTGGCATAAGAGATTGTATGAGGCTCTTTGGGCAGATCGTACCTCTCCTAAGAGGGTGATTCAAATGAATCCATTTGAGTTTGTGTATGGTGTTGAAGCCCAATTGTCTTTACCTTTAGAACTGGCAGTAGCAAAATTGCAGAAAGTAATTGAAGGACAAGTTTTCCAAGATGGACTAGAAAAGAGGATTATGTATCTCAATAAGATCCCAGAAGAAAGAGAGGAGATGGTGTACTGTATAGCATTACATCAAGCCAGGGTAAATAAAATATTTGATAGGCAGGCCAGACCAAGAAATTTCATGGAAGGAGATCAGGTTCTACTCTGGGATAAGAGGAGGGAGCCTAAAGGTGCTCACAGTGAATTTGAATCATTGTGGAAGGGGCCCTTTATCATCAGCAAATCCATGGGAAGTAACTCATTTTTTCTTGAGCATCAAGATGGAACTATTCTACCATTGACCTTTAATGGTCAAGATCTGAAGTTGTACCAAATTTAATTAGCTTTTCCTTGCCTCATTGTATATTTTCCACCTTTTGGCTTTCTTTCCTTGTTGTGTTTTTCTTTCCTGCTTTTTGTTTTGTCCCATTTTTGTTTTGGGGTCTCTCTTTTTTGGTTGACTCCCTGGTCTATGAAACCAAAGCTACTAAGTTCATCCTATGTCCTCAATATTCCTTGTCCCCAGTTGGAGCCATTGTTACCCCTAATTTTTTACTCATACCCTATGTTTTATCATTTCCTAAAATTGGGAGTTTACTGTCCTAGAGGTAAAATGTCTACAAATATTTTTCAGCCCGGTTTGCATTTTCCCCTTGTCGGTTGAACTTGAATCTTGAACTTGTCTAGTTCAAGGTTCAATGTCGCCTTGCAGTGTGTTTTTATTTTCTTTGCCTTATGTGAAAATTGAGTGGTGCGATTTGCAAAGTTCACTCTCCCGTTGAACTCTAAATCTTGAACTTGTCTAGTTCAAGGTTCAAGGTTCAATTGCAGGCTTCATCTTGTAAAAGGTGTAGTAAAGTCTAATTTTTTCCCGCTCACGTGGTCTTTTATAAACAAACCAAAAGGAAGTAATGTTTTATTACCCATTGAAATTAATTTATGAACTAAGCTATATCAAAGTTTGTGGTTCAACCGAAGCTTGCGTGTTGAATAGGTGAAAAGACAGAGGTGACATGAGCAAAGCAACAGCTGGCGGGTGATGATCTTATCTGCGCGTGTTCAGGATATAATAATTATTAGATGTGACACTTATATGTCATTTCAATAATTTAAGAAGTGCAATACATAATGATCACATCAGGTGAAAACTCTTGTCACATTTAATTAAGAGCCCGCATTATCATTTAATGCAAAGCCTTCTCATTTTGTGGGAAAATCAGTTATAAAATAAGAGTGTGTGCTATCAGTCTTATGGTGAAGTTTTTCTAGTGGAATTGAGTTGATGGAGTAGTAGAAGGTATACTCTCATCTTGAGAAGCTTAGAGTGTACGAAATCTCCAGGTTAGTGTTTTTCTCTTCCAGAGTCCCTGTTCGGATTTGAAGCCATTTGAAAAAGTTTGATATTGAAAGGCTCTATTTTCCTTCTACAATTTTGGTCTTTTATAAGTCTTCCCCATAAGAAATATGAAGTCCCCACTCCCAAATTTTGGGTGAACCTCTCCTCTAGTTAGTTCACTTCTTGAATGTGATGACACGATGATAAAAGAGGGTGCCTTAGAGGTGATTCATAGTAAAATCAAAATCCATGTTTCTGGTTCTATAATAGAGAAAGTGGTGTTAAGTGGTTTGGCTGATGCAGTGACATTTCCCCTAGTGGCGCTTTGTCCTAAATTAGTAATGGAATGTGTTAAAAGGTATGATAGGGAAGAAAGATGCATTAATAAAATTGACGGAAGCCCTCTAATCTTCATTAACCAAGATGTTATCCTCACAACAATTGGCATTCCAGAAAAGGATCCTTATGAAGGATGGACCATTGCTTCCTCCTATTCTATTTTCTCAACAAAGAAATAGATTTATAGAAATGAAATTTCTAAAGAATGGTTGTTGGAGCAAAAAAGAGGAGGGTCAAGGCTGCCAAAACCCCTTACAATAGATCATTTCAAACCCGAAGTTGCAAAATTAGTGATTTTGTTGAACAGGATCAAAGGTAATAACCACACTTATTACTAGAAAGACTGGATGTATTTGTTTTTCCACATAACTTTGGGAGGGGAAAAATTCATTGATTGGGAAGATTGTATTACTGATGAACTTCATCATGAACTGGAAAATTATTCAGAAAAGGCTAGTGGCTTCTATATGTCTTCTTATTTGTTCTATGCACTAGCTTGTACTAGAAAGTGGGATGTTTTATATTATGAATTACCTATTCCTAACATGAAGGTGTATGACTATTATCCCCATTTGCAGAAGGAATTCCATGTTGATAGTTTTATGAAATTAAATGGTGTTTTTCTGGGAAGATTGATCTTTGATCTACAGGGGAACATTGAGCAAAGAATGTTGGAAGAGGCTAAGAAGTTTTTCAATGTCTTTGGAAGTTTCTTCATACAATTTAGAAGGTTTACTTACATAAGGGTTGGCAGATTTAAAGGGGAGCCATTCAAATTACCTAGATATGCTCTGGATTTGCATGTTGTAACTAAAGTTGGGCGCCAGTTGGCCCATGTGCATAAAGACCTCAAAGATAGAAATGGTAGGGCCAAATCTAGTTTTCCTATAGAACTAGGTTTTTATTCCTGTAAGAATTCTTCTGATGCTCTCAATTTAGAGTAGGAATTGAACAAGTTGAAACTAAAAACCTTCAAGGCTAGGAGAGATTTTGACATCAGGGAATATGCTGCATGAAATTTTAGTTTACCTTCTGAATTTCACCATGTCCATGAAATGGAAGACTTCTGGGAAAACTGTGCAGATGATTTTGAGGTCAGAAGGAGATTATGGTGTAGATTTACACTTGTCCAAATAGTTAACCTACAAACAGGCATTGATGCCAATGGAATATAAGAGGGAGAAGATGAAGATATAATTGATGAACAATATAAAGAGAAGATTCAGGGGTTTCCACTTCCTAAAATTGAATGGAATATAGAGGAAAGGGAGAGTATTCACATTAAGACTCTCAGTGTTATAAAAAGAACCGAAAGATGGATTTATAGCAAAAGACCACCTCCTCACAGAAGGAACAATAATAGAGGATCAGCTCTTAAAGCTCATGATCAAAATGCTATCCCATGTTCTAATGATAATGTTTCTGTTGCAGGTCCTTCTAAATCTAAAAATACAAAAGTTGTTGAATCTAAGGCTAAAAAGCAGAGGTCTCCTCGTCCTGTTCCACCCATGCAAACTTCTAAAAGAAAGGCTCTCAAAGAAGAAGTCAAGCTAGTCAGAGATAAAGAAGTGATCAATCTCGAGGAGATGGATACTGTGATGGAAGATAAGAACTCACAAGGCTCTGTATCAGAAGAAGTTGTTTTGGGAGGAAACAATCAACAAGAAGTCAAGGATTCTACGATTTCTATGCCCACTAGTCCAACACAGGCACTGGTAGATTCTTAATAGTCACCAGTTCCCACTTTGAAATGGTTGAAAAAGTCCATCACCAGAAAAAGGAATGTTTTTCCAATAACACTACCTATTGAAGACATGGTAATCAAGTCTCTGGGTTCCTCAGAGAAACCAAAGAGGATTAGGATAGAATCCAGGGTGGAGATCGATGAAAAAATAGGGCACTGGTATGCAGAATGTGCAGTTCCAAAGAATGATAAGGAACTCTCTGAAGCTACTGTGGATGAATTCACAGTTGAGAATATAGATCTTGGGTATGCATCTAGAGTGGCTGATGTGAAACACTTGGAGAAGTCTACAAAAAAGATCATACACAGGTCTTTTAAGGATGAAAAAGATAAGAATGAGATGAAAGCAACAATAAAAAAGATGGCTGAATTCATTCAAGAAGTTCAGGATCCTAAGCCTATCCCTTTCACTATACCTTCACAATAATTTGATCCATGTTCACTAGAGGTTAGGAAAACCCTAGATCAAATTCAGAAGAATAAATTGATTGTGGATGCCTACACTAAATGTATCCAAGCCATGATACAAAAAGGAAGCAATTATATTAATCAGCTAATTAAGACTCACAGAGTTGTTAGTTCGATTGTTGCAGAAATTCTGGTGGAGTTAGCAGAGTGGGAAAAAGAGAATAAAAATGGCTGAAAGTAACAAATCAGCTCTATGAGATAGAGAAATAGGGAGTGAGCACATTTTTGGTCGAGAAACTTGTTGCAGGACTGGATGAAGATACTCTCTACGTCTCCATCAAGAGTATAGAGTGGAGAAACTCCATTATTAAATCCGGTCATGATAGGACCACCTATCTGTTGAGAGAATCAAAATGGTTGATAGATACTATGCAAAAATATCTCAAATGTTTGAATTTTTCACTCATAAAAGATGATACCCAAAGTGTCAAAGGAGCAGATGAGTTGCTGTTGGAACTTGAGCGTGAAATTGCTGCCATCAGAGATGCTAAAGATATTACTCTAGATGACTTCATAGCCCTAGCCAATATGGAAGTTATGTTGGTGGTATGTATCGATCACCTCAAGGTGCATATACAAAAAATCACCCAGGTCCTCAAAGATAAGAATTTTCTGAAGTAGAGGGTAATTCATATTACCCTACCACATCAGGCCACGATCAACAACGTTGTAAAGGCGCATAAAGAATTGAGGATTTCCCTCATTGCTGACACCTCACATGACTAATCAAAGGGATCCAGCACATCCACCACTTCGTGATCATGCTTCGCAGATCACTGAGTAGTGGTGGTTTTATTAGTTTATGTTTTCTTTGAATTTGGGCGGTTTTTGTAAAACAGTTATATACTGAATCCCGTAGAGTGTATCTCAAGATGTCATTTCCTATTTTCTAAGACTGATGGCTATTTATAGCTAGGATAAACTGTAATTAGATGATGGTAATTTTGGTTAAGCTAGGCTTAAGACTTATAGTTTTAGTATCTTTGAGTTATTTGTTATTGGAGAAGGAAACTTGGAAGTATTTTTTTGATATGAATGGGACAAAACTCTATGCTTGGTGAATCTGTTGGTTTATATTAGCATATTGATCTCTGTTGGGATATTTCTTGAATATCGGAAATCTGTTTTCAAGTGGATTTTTCTGTAGTGTGTTTAGTATAGTTTGTTTTCAGCAACTAGTTTCTAAAATTGAAGTTTGTGAGCTTCATTTGGTGTTGTAATATTCATCTATCTTTCAGTTTTCATGACATGTTGATGTATGGAATGCTGCAAAAACCTTATTCATTTTCTGGTTAAAAGTGTATGTGTTTGCAAAAGCAATGTATTATTGTCAAGATTCATTGAATATCAAATAGGGAGTTGTACCTTAATTCAAAGAATTATAAATTTAAATATTATAATTCAACTGTTAGTTTAAGATTGTTGTTTGTCATGGGCTTAGAGAAAGTGATTGATAATTTATAGAAAGACAAATCTGTATGCTAACACTCTTCTTTTTTGATTGCTTCTCTCCCTTTTGATACTTCAATGGGTATGATCTCTTCCTAAGATGATAATGGATAAACTCTCTGATGCAGGAGCATCCTGGGTGTAAGGGAAATCTTGCATCACCCAAAAATATGTGTTTTTCTATTCAATAAGGGCTATTTTGTACAAAGCTGCTATTTTTGGAAACTTACTATTTTTAGTAAGTT
>MU227573.1:329715-343581 GCA_018584345.1 Thuja plicata
AATCTCATGTTTTGTAAATATTTAAAGCCGACCCTTTTGTAATAAAAGTGAAAAATAATTAAATGCTAAGGGTAGTCGGCCTTAATGGCTAGATTTCTGGAACCTTCTCGGGCGGTGGAAAATTACCTATTTAAGGAAGGCCTATGGTGTTTTCTAGGGCAATTCTGGGTGGTTATTTGAGGCTTTTTCCTATAGATTATTGTAAGGGATGCCCATGTGGCTTTTGATATTGTAATTCTGAAGTTTGTAATTCCACATTTGTGGAGCCAATAAGAAGCCATTTTTTTGTTCTTGCAAATTTTTGTTGTTTCTCTTTGTTTCTATCATGTACTTGTGGTTTTAAGGGGAGTCCCCTTCATCACTCTCTCCCTTTATCAGTATGATAATGAGATATTTCTCTCCCTTTGACATTAATGCCAAACATCTTATCTTTTCAAACAAGCTTTTGACAGTTATGTCAAGTGGATCTTTTCTATTCATAATATATTCCTTGAATTTCCCAGTCCATCGGTAATAAGTCTATTTATTGGAGTAGATAAATACCTTGTTGTGTATAGATTGATCTTTGAAGTCCATTTCTCTACTTGCATCAACATGAATGATATTCTGATAATATGTAAGCTAATGTGACCTTCTAGTTATCTTACTGATCAGCAGACAAGGGTTTGACCCCTAGTCTCTTTCTCAAGTATTCAAATGCATCCTTGGGTAGTGGCTTGGTGAAGATATCAGCCAATTATTCCTTTGATTGCACATACTCAAGTATCACCTCCTTTTACTGAATTTGTTCTTGCAAATAATGATACTTGATGGAAATATGATTTGTTTTAGCATGCATAACTAGATTTTTGGAAATATTTATTGCACTCGTATTATCACAATAGATTGTTACTGGTTCTAAAATTTTCATATGCATACCTTCCAGTAACTGTTTGATCCATGTAATATTTGAGAAGTTTGCAAAAACAACATACTCTACCTCTGCAGTAGATTATAAGATGCATCCTTGTTTCTTACTTATCCATGTGACAAGTTTGTCACCCATAAAGAATGCTCCTCTAGTTGTGCTCTTCTGGTCATCAAGATTTCCAGCCCAATCAGCGTCGATAAAGACCTTAAGTTCAAATTTGCCTTCTCTTCTATTCCATAAGCCATATTCCTTGGTATTCTTTAGATATCTTATAATTATTTTCACAGTAGTCATATGTGACTCTCTGGGATTATTAGAGAATCTAGAAATTATCCCTACTGCATGTGCAATATCTATTCTGGTATGTACAACATACATGAGTTTTCCAATCATTGATCTATACAAAGTCTGATTGACCTCTGATGACTTGTCTTCCTTTGTCATCTTACATCCATTTGTCATTGGTGTTCCAACTGGTTTGGATTCTTCCATCTTGAATATTTTTAGTACTTCTTTGATGTACTTGGATTGTGTAATGAAAATACCTTCATCTTGTTGCATAATCTGCAGACTAAGAAAGAACTTGATCTCTCCAAACATAGACATATCAAACTCTTTGCTCATCTCATTTTCAAATGATTTGCATAGCATATCATTGCCTTCAAATATGATGTCATCAACAAATATCTCAATAATCAAAATGTTAGCATCAGTAACTTCCTTCAAATAAAGATTACTATTTTCACTAGTCCTTACAAATCCAATATTTATAAGATAGGAATGAAGTCTTTCATACTAGGCTCAAGGTGCTTGTTTCAATCCATACAGGGATTTTTGAAGTCTACATACCATGTCTCTCTTGTCTGGATCAACAAACCCTTCTAGTTGTTCAATGTATACCCCTTCTTCAAGTATTCCATTTAGAAATGCAGACTTGACATCCATTTGATATACCTTGAATCCTTTATATGTAACATAAGAAAGTAATATTCTTACTCCTAGCCTAGCAATGGGTGCAAAGGTTTCTCCATAGTCAATTCCTTCTTCTTGTGCATACCCCTTGCATACTAGTCTTGCCTTATTTCTTGTGACTTCTCCATTCTCATTCAGCTTATTCTTGAATATCCATTTTGCATCGATGACATTCTTGTCATCTGGTCTTGGTACAAGTGTCCTTGTCTTGTTTTTCTCTATCTTTTCAATCTCTTCATTCATAAAACTTATCCATTCATCATTATCTAGTGCAACATTGATAGATTTGGGCTCATAATCACAAATAAGACATCTTGTATTTAGAGACTTACTTCTAGTTCTCATACCAGCCTATTTATCTCCTATGATCTAGTCCTGTGGATGGTTCCTTCTGACATATCTTGCAAGTACATGTTCAACACTTTGTCTATCAGCTCGATCATCATTTTTTTCTTCATTCTGTTCTCCATCAATTTGTGCATCATCTTGAGAAATATTCTAATCATCAATATTTGTAGCCTGATGCTTGGGTGCAATGATCTATTGCTCGGAAGCTCTACATTGTTGGTAGGGTAGAGTGCCAAGTTCCTCATTGTAAGTAAACCTATTGTAGTCCTATGGTTCTTTAGTGCTTTCCTTTTCATTTTTCTCTACAAATTCATCTATCTTTACATTTGCACTTTCAACAAATTTTTTAGAGGCTTTGTTTAGACATTTATAGGCCTTGCTCCTTGTAGAATACCCTAGAAAGATTCCTTCATCACTCTTGGAGTCAAGTTTTCCATTTCTATCATCTTTTAAGATATAACACTGACTGCCAAATTTTTTGAAATAACTTACATTGGGTGTGTATCTATACCATAGCTCATAAGGTGTCTTTTTGGTGTCTTTCTTCAATTGTACTCTGTTCAATGTGTAAACAATAGTACTGACAACTTCCATCCAAAAGATTTGGGTGATGCCTTTCTCTATCATCAGTTTCCTTGCACAATCAACTATGGATCTATTTCTTCTTTTAACAATTCCATTCTGCTATGGTGTTCTTGGTGCAGAGACCTGTCTTTTGATTCCGTGCTCATTAAAAAAGTTAATGAATTCATCTAATGTAAATTCCCCTCCTCTCTCTGACCTTAAGCATCTTAAATCCTTACCACTTTGCTTCTCAACCATTTCCTTATACCATTTAAACATCTTAAATGCTTCTGATTTATCTTTTAGAAACATTACTGTCATCATTCTAGAGTAATCATCAACAAAGAGAATAAAATATCTATCTCCATAATAACTCTTTGTCCTCATAGGTCCACATAAATTAGTATGGACTAATTATAGAATTTCATCAGATGTATGGATTTTTCTTTTAATATTGGACTTTGTCATTTTACCTTTTTGACAATTCTTACACATGATGTTGTCAGGCTTGGTGATCGTCAGTAAGCCTCTAACATTTCTCTTTTTGCTAATCTTTATCATGTTGTCAAAGTTCACATGACACAATCTTTTGTGTCATAACCATATGTCTTTATTTGTAGCAATCAAACAAGTGGAGTCAATATCATTCAGATAGAATAAGTTACCTTTTGTCTACTCACCGGTACCAATCAGATTTCCTAATTTATTGAAGATCTTTGCCTTCTTATTTTCAAATGCTACTTTGTGACCTGAATTATTCAACTAAGAAACACTCAATAGATTATAATTCAATCCATTTACCCAATAAGCATTTTCACATTTTATCGGGTTCCTCAACATTATGGTTCCTCTATCTTCAACTAGGCAAGGTGTGTCATTACCCATTCTTACTGAACCACCTTTATAGTATTCAAAAGTCTCAAACTTTTTCTTATCACCAGTCATATGGTGAGTGCATCCACTATCTATGATCCAAACATCATTTTTGCTAAATTTAGATATGAGATATGTTTCTATATACCTTTCTTCATCATCATCTGAATCATCCTTTAAATCTACAAACACCAGCTTGATGTATTCATCAGATTTGGTGTCAGTGTCTTCATCTTTTCATTTTGCTAGGTAACTGGCCTTCTTTCCTTTATCCTTATAGTCTCAGGTATCTCTTCTTTCTAATTGTTGGTAGCTTCTGTAATCACCTCTTTCAGACTTCTTTTCAAATGAATTGTCATTACTTCTATCATATTTTCTTCTGTTAGTACATCTTGCAAAAAAGTGTCCAATCTCTTTGCAATTAAAATAAACAAGTGGTAATTTAACTTTGTATTTACCTTTGTCTTTTTGCATTCTTCTAGCCATAAGTGCTTCAATTTCATCAAGATCATCTTCTTCACTTTCACTATCATTATCTTTTCTCATAGTGTTTTTATGACTCAATTTACTTATTCTCATAGAAGTTTTGAATGCAGACTCTATGTTTGGTAAAACACTATTATCAAAGTTATTCATTTCAAATGAAATTAGTCTTCCAATCAAACTGTCTAGAGTAACATTTCTATTTTCTACTTCTCTCATTTCTTGAATGGAAGATACCCTAATAGCATAAGTAGGTAGTAAGGTTCTTATAATTTTACTTACCACTGTATCTTCTTCTAGTACACCTCCAACTCCTTGGATAGAATTGACTACCTCTTTGATCCTTGTGTTGTACTGAGTGATGTTTTCACCTTCTTTCATTTTGAGATCATCAAAATTTCCTCTAAGGCTTTCTTCTTTGTCTCTCAAAACATTTTTGTCACCACCATGTACAAGCTTCAATTTTTCCCACATCTTCTTTGTAGTTTTGTAGGTTCTGACATCTTCAAATTCAGCATCAGAGAGTGAGGAAGCAAGTTCTATCATCATTTCATTGTGCTCATGCTTCTCTCTCATTTGTTCAACTATTGGTGCTCCTGTGGGAAACACATATTTAGTATCTAAATATTGAATAACATCATTACCAATACCTGATAAGTGGAGTCTTATTCTGCTCTGTCACGAAGCAAAATTATCTTTGTTCAACTTGGGCACATCTCATCTGTTCATCTTGTGATATTTAGCTTAGGTCTTGAAACCTTCCTTTCTAAGCACACAAGCTCTGATACAAATTGTTAGAAATAACTAAGAGGGGGTGAATCAGTGGCCTCAAAAATTAATCCTTAAATCAACCCTTTAAACTTATAACCACAAATTATGTCTCAAGTTACTTTCTATCCTACAATATGAATGCATAAAATACTTATATCAATTTACTACTTTTTGGATTTCTTTTTTAAACCTTCTTCTGTATGTTTACCGATGAGCAGTTACCTATTTACCAAAACACAGTAAATATGTAGAGTATATCGATCAATCCAGAATTCACAATGTAAGATACAAAATAGTAAAGAAATGAATCATACACGCATAACACATGGATTTTTTAACGTGGAAACCCTGTTAAGGGAAAAACCACTGGGATTGGTACCCCAAATTTTCACTCTTCTGAAGTGAGCCCTGTTAAGAGCCAACCCTGTTAAAGGTTACAAACAAAAAATTAGGTGTGACCTTGTTAGAGGATTTAGAAATAGTTTGTCAACTAGTATCTAGCATCTAATGCTACCAGCCTTGATCAAACACTCACTTGGCCTATCAATAGGTATCACGCATATCCAATGCTACTTTTGTGATCAAACTTTTTGATACTCCTTGGAATGTATCTCAATTGAAAAAGAATTTTAAGTCCTTCTCGATTAAGAGGCTTATATGCTTCAATGGTTAAACTAAAACACTAATGATTTGTTCATACATACAACTCAATTGCAGATTTTTAGATCTATTGTAGGTCCATTACTTAACTGATCAATATAATCAAATATATACCTTTTCTCCACACTTGTTCTACTCTGTGATGCTTGTCTCACTATTTGTCAGTGTCTGCAGAATCTATCTCTTCCTTTATCTTGTTGATCAGGACTGAATGAAGACTTCCTTCTCCTTTAGATTTCCTTTAGCATCTTTCCTCTTCTCTCATTCACCCCACACAATTTGTAATGAATTGAGTTTGTCTCTTATAGACATGATTTCCTCTTTTCTTGGCTTTCTTGATCTTGGCGTGTTCAACAATCTTTGTCAATAGATTTAAATCAAATATCCAGTCTAATCTCGTAGAGATCTTCTCGCCAACTAGACAAAGAAGCTTTAAATAAATTACTTATCTTCATCTTTATCTAGATGATTAAAACAATGATAATTATTCGTTAACTCTATCTTTAGCTTCTTGACAGCTAATCATTTTCTCATTTTCTGAACTCTCTATTCTGTCAGTCAATACTTCAGTTAGTCACAGTGATAACTGACTATTTCATCAGTGTGAAGTAAGTTGTCATCAGGATCTCTGTCCTTGTCTTCTCCATTGGGAAACACTAAAATTATTTCCGTCGGGTCACTCTGTATTTTTCTCATCAGGCAACACTGTAACTCTTCTCATCGGTAATGTTGTGCATTTATTTTTTAGGTAACACTGTGACTTAGTTCTTTTACTCAGACTGTCGGGTGCACTCCGTCAGTGTATACAGTCACTTAGTGAATACTTGACTTGTATGCATTACTGATAGCATATCCTTGATTCATGATTTCTTTAAAGTCTTTGCCAGTATCTCCATGACCATACAGATTATATCAAGTTTAAATCAATGAAAATACAATACATTAACTGATTTAATATCTTGCATGATCATCAACTTAATATCTTCAAACATTCAATCAGTTACATGTCATCAATACTGGGGATTTGTAATATCTACTGAGGGATTGAAGATTGATCCTGAGAAAGTGAAATCCATTATTGAGTGCCTACACCTAAGAGTGTGGAAGATGGATCCTGAGGAAGTGAAAGTCATCATTTCATGGGTTAGCTAATTTCTATTAGAAGTTCATCAGACACTTTAGTTCAATTTGTGGATCAACAAATGAAACTATGAGGGATGATAAAAAGGAGTTCAAATGGACACATGGAGCACACAATTTTTTTGAGTTGTTGAAGCAGAAGGTGAATGAACAACCAGTATTAGATTTACCTGATTTTAATAAGCAATTTGAAGTAGACTGTGATGCTAGTGGAAATGCAATTGGAGCTATTTTGACTCAAAAAAGGAGACATGTTGTGTATTTTAGTAAAAATTTGAATGATGCTAAAAGAAGGTATTCAGTGTATGCTCAAGAATTCTATGATATAATTCAAGCCTTGAAGAAGTGAAGACATTACTTATTACCTAGGGAGTTTGTATTGTTTACTGATCATCAAACATTGAAGTATTTGGGTAGCCAAGGTAAGTTGAATCAGAGACATATGAGTTGGGTTGAGTTTATGCAAATCTATACATTTTTTTTTAAACATAAGAGTGGTGTGGAAAATAAATTTATTGATGCTTTGAGTAGGATAAAGACCTTGTTGACTAATATGAAGATTGCACTATTGGGTTTTGATGAATTAAAGACCTTGTATGAAGAAGATCTAGACTTTGCCGAGTCTTGGAAGGCTTGTAAAGGACCTATTGTTTCTGAAAAAACTAAGTGGTTAGATTATTTCATTCAGGATGGAATGTTATTTAGAGGTAATCAGTTATGTATACCTAGGATTTCCACGAGAGAACTTTTTTAAGGAGAAAAATAGTGGAGGTTTAGCAGGACATTTTGGCATTGATAAGGTTGTAGCTTTGGTGAGTGAGAATTAATTTTGGCCACAAGTTCAAAAGGATGTAAGGAAATTTGTATAGATTTGTAAGGTATGTCAAGTTGCAAAAGAAAATTATTCATAATGTGGGGTTGTGTACACCTCCAAAAATACCATTTAGATCTTGGGAAGAGGTTAGTATGGAATTTTTGCTTGGATTTCCTAGACCACAAAGAGGTTATGAATCAAATTTTGTGGTTGTAGATAGGTTTTCTAAGATGGCACATTTTGTTCCTTGTAAGAAGACTACAGATGTTGTGCATGTAGCTGATTTTTTTTCAAAGAGATTGTGAGATTACATGGATTACCTAAGAGCATTGTATCAGACAAGGACTGTAGATTTTTTTGATATTTTGGAGAAAACTTTGGTAGAAGTTGAAAGATGATTTGAATTTTAGTTCTACTTTTCATCCACAAACTGATGGGCAGACAAAATTTGTGAACAAGAGTTTAGGGAACTTGTTGAGATGTTTGGTTGGAGATAAGCCTATAAGTTGGGATTTAGTTTTACCACATGCAGAATTTTCATATAACAATTTAGTAAATAGGAGCACAGGGAAGACACCATTTGAAGTGGTTATTGGGTTTAATCCTAAAGGAATAGCCAAATTAAGGGATATCAGTCCTGAAGTTAAGAAGAGTATTGAAGGAGAGGAGTTTTCTGAGGTTATGAAGTCATTACATGAAGGTGTGAGACATCATTTGGAGGAAATGAATAAAGTTTATAAAAGGAGAGATGACAATAAGATGATACATAAGGAATTTTAGGAGGGAGATGAAGTTATGGTGTACTTTCATAAGAGTAGATTTCTAGTTGGTACTTATAACAAGTTGAAGTAATGAAGAAGTTTGGTCCTTGTAAGATCTTGGGGAGGTTTGATTCAGGGAATGCTTATGAAGTGGAATTATGAGAGGACGTGGATATATCACCAATTTTCAATGTTGCTAATTTATATGAGTATCATGAATCATATTTCAGTAGAAATGGATAATCAAATGTTGGACATCAATATCCTAAAAAGAAGATGGACCAGATAGAGAGGATTTTCGAAAGTAGAGTTGGTCGAGTTACAAGAGGTAAGTAGTATATGAAATATCTAGTCAAGTGGAAGGAAAAACCAGTTGAGGATTCATCATGGATTTATTAGGATGAGGTTGGCCTATTTGGTTTTCCTTTGGCCCCAACAAAGTGAGAAACTCACTTTTCAATTACCCCAGGTGTCTGATGCAGGAGCATATTGTGATCTAAGGAATCTTGTGTCAAGCAAAAATATTTTATTTTAGTTGTTACTCTGTTTGCTTTCAGTCTGGTATTTCTATTGGTGATAGATTTGAACTTTTTCTTGTTGGTTGCAGTTGTGGCTATGTGTTTGTGGCTTTGCGGTTGATCATTTTTTATGATCACACCTCATTTGGATTCATTGCACATGATTTATTGGATTTTCTTCATGGGATTGTATTGTTCTTCATGTTATCGATCAAAGGTTGGGTTTCCAATCTTTTCCCAATCTTCTAGTTAGTTTTTCCGAGCATGGTCATGTTAGCTCAGTGTTACTTTTGAGGCTGACTTGTTCGTATGATCACATCTCTTATTGTTTTTATTGGACATTGATCTAGTTTTTTGTGTCCTCACCTAATTGTTGTAACACATTTTCTTATTCTTGGAAAATGTGATCTTTACTAGGTTGAGTAATGATTGAAATTTATATTTAAGCTTATGGACTTATTCCTATGGGATAAGATCATTTTCATAAGATTATATAGCATAGCTTGGCTAGCGTTTGTAAGAGATTTTGATCTAATCAGGCATGTATGTCTGACACGTGATACTGCATGTTGTAGATCTATTTTAATTTATTCACCGATCATAATGGAAGGTTGATCTCTCATTTTCTCATTGTTGTCTTTCTATTATTGTTATTTCTTGTTAGAATGAATTTAGAATAACTGAGAGGGGAGGGGTGAATCAGTTATCCTTAGGTCTAGATGTACCAGATAAGACTTTCTGTATTTCAGATCTACTCGGCAGCAGTAGCATAAGTCAACAACTTTAATCATGGAGTTTACTGTCAAATGAAATTAGCTTGTAGAAACATAACAGTAAAACAAACCATAAGCATTCATACAAGTTGACACTAGTATTTAACGTGGAAACCCAATATGGAAAAAACCACCAGTAACATGCTACCAAGTTTTCACTCTTTTGAAGTGAGCTCTATGAGGAGCCAACCCTGTTAAAGGTTACAATAGCACATTGCTATGTTTGACCTAGTTAAAGGATTTAATCACCCTGTAAGGAGTGGCTTTGTTAGAGGACTTAGAAGATTCCACTTGAATGTCACCTTGTTAGAGGATTTATACAAATGACTGTTAGGTCAACCTTGTTAAGGGATTTTAACTGATACAATGGTTAGAAAGTAATCAATAGTTGTGATCTGATACATACAACTTACTTTGCAAATTTGGATCCAATTACAGCTCTGATGTTAACTTACTGGATATCTTGCATTGTCATTTCAACCTTCTGATCTGCTTGGAAATCCATCAAGCAATCACACATGCAACTCTCTACTTCTGTATTCAGCCTTTTTTGCTAGATCATGCCAAATAGTAAATCAACTATGCAAACCTTTTGCATACACAGCCACACTTGATGAATAACCCCTTGAGGTTATCATATACCTCTCTGTCTAGGTCAGATAAATCTTTTTCCGCTTAAACAAAATCGTAGATCTTAGGTTAGGTCAGATCCAATGGATCATTCCATCTTTGCATTACATTTACTTCTCCAAAGTAGTCTCTAATTAAATCTTTAAACCATGCATTAATTATAGTTACCCATACATTAAATGGCATGGATCAATCTTTAATTAACATTACATATCCCAATAAAATTAACTAAGTTGGCCAAAGATCTCAAATCTCATCATTAATCCAATTACTGTAAGTCGGCCAACATCACTGTTTCCACTCGGCAATTTCACTAGTGCTCGACATTGAACAACTTTTCTCATCACAAACAACTTTTCTCAGGACAAGCAACTTTTCTTGGCACAAGCCAAACTTTCTTGACACAAGCAACTTTGCTTGGCACAGAACAACTAGAAAAACTATCTTTGAAAGATAAACAACTAATTACTTTGCCAGAGTGCCAACTGATCAAGTACCCTTTTATTTTCCTTAACTCAACCATTCACTTGGTCTTCTTGTTAAATATTCTTCATCAAAAATAGATATGGTACTCAAACAAATAACAATAGTGTCACCAGTTAAGGTTTGACAGCAATAAAAAAATAACAATTGCTTTCATTGTCACTTTCCAACAATCTCCCTCTTTGGCATTGATGGCAACACAAAATATTAAAGCAATGATTTAACAAGCATAGTTACCAACCAATCCAAAAAATTCACCTGTGTTCCTTGATATGAATGAATCTTCATTAATGTCTTTAGCTTCATTCTGATTCTTATATGTAAAACATTTCTCCCTCTGTGTCTGTAATCACACTATAATCATCTATGTCTAATCATCTGTAGACTCCCTCTAAGAAGATAATCACTTCAATGTTTTCAATAATAACTTTTTCCTCTATGTAATCTTTCCTTCTTGGTAATCTCTCTTTCTAGACAATCTCTTCCTCTTTTTCCTTTATGTAACTTCTTTCCCTCTTTATAGGTAATCTCTCCCTCTTTGACAACAATGCCAAAGACATCAAAATCATTATCATGTTGATCCTTTCATCTTGATTATGACTGATTTTCTTTTCTATCCTTGTTCATCTTCACAACTTTAGCCAGCATCCTAAAGTGTGACTTGCATCAATGTGTCAAATATTCTGAATGTAATATTTTATGCAATATTACCATACAAAGCTTAATTAGCCTCAGTTAGGGGAATCACACCCAATTTACCTCATAGATACTCATGAGCATCCTTGGGTAGTTTTTTTGTGAATATGTCTGCTAATTGTTCTTTAGTGTTCACCTAATCCAGTCTCACTTCTTTACTCTGAACTAGCTCTCTCAAGTAATGATACTTGATAGCTATATGCTTTGTCTTTGAGTGCATAATAGGATTTTTATAAATATTAATAGCACTCATGTTATCACAATATATGACAACTAGGTCAGTGATTTCTTCCTTCATACCTTTCAGTAGTATCTTAAACCACACAATGTTAGAATAGTTAACTATCGCTACCACATACTCGGCTTCAGATGTAGATTGTGAGATGCAGTTTTGTTTCTTGCTTTTTTAGGAGATCAATCTCTTTCCTAAAAGAAATTCTCCACCAGTAGTTTTTTTCCTGTCATCAACATTCCCAGCCCAATCAGAGTCAATGTAAACTCTGAGTTCAAACTTGTAATTTTTTTTGTAGTATAGACCATAGTCATCAGTTCCTTTCAAATATCATAGAATCCTTTTTACTACCATCATGTGAGTTTCCTTGGGATTAGCAAAAAATATTGCAACAATTCCAACAGCTAGGGCAATATCAGGTCTATTGTGTACAACATATTGTAGTTTTCCAATCATTGATCTGTAGAGTGTTTGGTTCACTTATTTTGTGTCATCATCTTTTGTCAGCTTCTGGCCATTAGCCATGGGTGTACTCACTGGTTTGGACTCTTCCATTCCAAAAAAATTTAGTATCTCTTTGATATATTTACATTGAGTGATATAGATACCATTCTTCATTTGATAAATTTGTAAGCAAAATTTTTTTTTTATTTCACCAAACATAGACATCTCAAACTCAGTTTGCATCTCTGTTGTAAATTTTTGACATAACACATCTTGTCCACTAAATATGATGTCATCTACAAAAAAATTAGCTAATAATGTACCTTTTCTTTGCTTTGCCTTTAAGTATAGGTTGTTGTTGTCATTGGTTCTTGCAAATCCAATCTTGATAAGATAATTGTGCAATCTCTCATACCATGCTCTTGGTGCTTGCTTCAATCCATATAATGCTTTGTGCAATCTGCAAACCATATCCCTTTTTTTTGGGTCTCTAAAACCATCATCTTGCTTAATATACACTTCTTCTTCCAAGATACCATTGAGAAGTACAAATTTCACATCCATCTGATAAACTTTGAATCCTTTATAGGCTGCATATGCAAGTAAGGTTCTGACACCTTCCAATCTTGCAACTGGGGCAAAGGTTTCACCATAGTCAATTCCTTCCTCTTGTGCATAACCCTTGCATACCAGTCTATCTTTTTTTCTTGTCACATCTCCATGCTCATTCAGCTTGTTCCTGGATACCCACTTTTTTCCAATTACATTCTTATCCTTCGGCCTAGGTACAAGTGTCCAAGTTTTTTTCTTCTCAATTTGTTCAATTTCCTCATTCATTTCTTGTATCTAATGTTCATTTTCTAAAGCATCTTTCACTATTTTGGGCTCAAATTCACATAACAGACATGTGCCAATTTTCAACTTACTTCATGTCATAACAGAAAAACCCTTTGATCCAATGATTTGATCAGAATTGTGATTTCTTCTCACATATTTTTCTAGGGTAGGTTCAGTCCTTTCTTTAGGTTCATCATCTGTATTCAGTTCTAGTTGATTCTATGACTCGACATCTCCATCAGATAGCTTGGCATTCACTTCTAATTGCTCGGCAACTCCACTCTATGACTTGGCAGGTACATGCTGTTGTTCAGCAGTAGTCTTAGGTAGTGAATTAGAATCTTCCTCATCCAGATATATGAATGATCTGTAGCTTTCAAGCTCTTGTGTACTTTCAACTTCATTTCTTTCTGCAAACTCATCAATTCTTACATTTGCACTTTGAACAATTTTGTTAGTATTAGAATTCAGACATTTGTATGCTTTGCTTTTCATTGAATAACCAAGGAATATTCCTTCTTCACCTTTAGCATCAAGTTTTCCATTTCTATTTTCTTTCAGTATAAAACATTTTCTTCCAAATACTTTAAAATACTTTACACTAGGTGCATAACCATACCAAAGTTCACATGACACAACCTCTTATGCCATAACTAAACATCATTGTATTATGCAAACAAACATGTTTCTTCAGATAAATCTAGATAAAATAAGTTACCTTTAGTCTGATCACCACTTCCAACAAGCTCTCTAGTAGAATCATAGATCTTTTCTTTTCTATGATGGAATTCAACTTTGTAACTAGAAGTATTCAGCTATGCAACACTCAGCAAATTGTATTTAAGATCATCAACCCAATACACATTATCACATATGATTTTGTCAGTCAGGTTAATCAATCCTTTACCTTTGATAAGACATGGTGCATCATTACCAAATTTTACATATCCTCCTTTA
>MU227573.1:343631-377058 GCA_018584345.1 Thuja plicata
ATTTTGTCAGTCAGGTTAATCAATCCTTTACCTTTGATAAGACATGGTGCATCATTACCAAATTTTACATATCCTCCTTTACATTGGTTTAGGGTTTCAAACTTATCTTTGTCACCAATCATATGATAGGAACAACCACTGTCAATGATACAATGATCATTTTTACTCATATAAGAGTTTAATGCAGTTTTCTCATCATCATCAGAATCTTCTTTCATTGCAACATAAACAACTTCTATATCATTGTCATAAGAATTATCAGTCTCATTGTCATAAGTTTCTTCAGTAGTCTCGGTCATCCTTTCTATCTTTGTATTCTTTGTATTTTTTGTCCCTTCTTTCATCTTTTTCATTCTTATTAGGACATCTAGCAGCTATATGACCAACTTTATTGCATGAAAAATAAATAATAGGAAGTTTACCTCTGTATTTTCCTTTTCCTCTAGATAGCCTTTTTTCCATAAGTGCTTCAATTTCTTCAAGATCATCATCAAAAGTGTCACTATCACTGTTCACATGTTTCTTTCCTTTCTTAGATTTATTGAGAACCATTTGTGATCTAAAAGCAGAATCAATCCCTTGTGGATTATAGTTATCATAATTTGACATTTCAAATGCAGTGAGTCTGCCTATCAGATTTTCCAGACTGAGATTATTGTTAGGAGTACATCTCAATTCTTGAATTGCAAAAACTCTAATAGCATATACAAGAAGTAAATTTATCAGTACCTTTCTCATAATAGTATTCTCATCAATTGTTTCATTATCACCTCTAATGGCATTTACAACTTCTTTTACTCTGCCATAATACTGATTAACATTTTCACCTTCTTGCATTTTCATTTCATCAAACTTACCTCTTAGACTTTCTGATTTAGCTCTTAGCACATTTGTGTCTCCACCATAGACAGTTTCAAGTTTGTCCCACATTTGATTTTCATTTGTGTAGCTCTTTATATCATCAAACTCTGAATAGCTCAATGAGGAGGCGATCTCCAACATTGCTTGATTATGCTCTTGCTTTTATTTTATTTGTGCAGTAGTGAGAGGAGAAGTAGGTGATACATATTCATTTTCAATATGTCACTTAGCATCATCTCCAATACCAGCCAAGTGCAGTTTCATCAAAATCTGCCATGCAGGAAAGTTGTCTTTGTTTAGCTTAGGAACCTCCTTATACATCTTGATCTTTTCGCTCCAAGTACCTTCAAACTATTTTCAGGAGACCAAAGCTCTGATACCAATTTTTAGAATGAATTTAGAATAACTTAGAGGGGAGGGGTGAATCTATTATCCTCAGGTCTAGATGTACCAAATAAAACTTTTTGTATTTCAGATCTACTCAGCAGAAGTAGCATAAGTCAACAACTTTAATCATGTAGTTTACTATCTAATGAAATTAGCTTGTAGAAACATAACAGTAAAACAAACCATAAGCATTCATACAAGTTGACACCAGTATTTAACGTTGAAACCCAATATGGGAAAAACCACCAATAACATGCTACCAAGTTTTCACTCTTCTAAAGTGAGCTCTGTGAGGAGCCAACCCTATTAAAGGTTACAATAACACACTGCTAGGTGTGACCTGGTAAAAGGATTTAATCACCCTTTCAAGAGTGGCTTTGTTAGAGGACTTTGAACATTCCACCTGAATGTCACCTTGTTAGAGGATTTATACAAATGACTGTTAGGTCAACCTTGTTAAAGGATTTTAACTGATACAATGGTTAGAAAGTAATCAGCATCTGATACATACAACTTACTTTGCAAATTCAGATCCAATTACAGTTCTGATGTTAACTTACTGGATAGCCTACATTGTCATTTCAACCTTTTGATCTGCTTGGAAATCTGTTAAGCAATCACACATGCAACTTTTTGCTTCTGTATTCAGCCTTCTCTACTAGATCATGCCAAACAGTAAATCAACTATGCAAACCTTTTGCATACACATCCACACTTGATGAATAACCCCTTAAGGTTATCATATACCTCTCTGTCTAGTTCAGATAAATCTTTTGCCACTTAAACAAGATCGTAGATCTTAGGTTAGGTTAGATCCATTAGATCATTCCATCTTTGCATTACATTTACTTCTCCAAAGTAGTCTCTAATTAAATCTTGAAACCATGCATTAATTACAATTACCCATACATTAAATGATATGGATCAATCTTTAATTAACATTACATATCCCAATAAAATTAACTAAGTCGGCCAGAGATCTCAAATCTCATCATTAATCCAATTACTGTAAGTCAGCCAACATCACTGTTTCCACTCAGCAATTTCACTGGTGCTCAGCATTGAACAACTTTTCTTGTCACAAACAAATTTTCTTGACACAAGCAACTTTTCTCGGCACAAGCCAAACTTGCTCGTCACAAGCAACTTTTCTTGGCACAAAACAACCAGAAAAACTATCTTTGAAAGATAAAAGACTAATTACTTTGCTTGAGTGCCAACTGATCAAGTACCCTTTTATTTTCCTTAACTCAACCATTCACTTGGTCTTCTTGTTAAATCTTCTTCATCAACAATATATATGGTACTCAAATAGATAACAATAGTCTCACCAGTTAAGGTTTGACAGCAATGACAAAATAACAATTGCTTGCATTGTCACTTTCCAACAATTTCTATTATGTTGTATTGGCTCCAAGGATAAGACTGAACTTTTTGGGTTTCTCAATCCTTGGCTACATCACCCTTGGTTCTTGTGTTCCTTCCTCTCCACTTGTATAGTCTTCATCATATGCTATCATCAGACCACTTTGGACTTGGTTCTGAAGTTGAAGTTGTTGTCCCTGATTAGTACTCACATTATGATCATCATAATCATAACCAACAGATCTGGATAGATTCTCAAGGATTTCATCAACTCTAACATTATCACTCTCCATTATATTATTTTACCTATTATTATAGCACCTATATACCTTGGTTTTGGTAGGATACCCAAGAAATAAGCCTTCATCACTTCTTGCATCAATTTCCCTATATCCCCATCTCTCTTGATATAGCATCTACTACCAAAAATTATGAAATATCTGACTATAGGCATATTTCTGCACTAAAGTTCATAAGGTGTCTTACATGTATCTCCTTTAATTTGCACTTGATTGAGAGTGAAAAATACAGTGTTAACTGCTTCTCTCCAAAACATCTATGAAACATTCCTTTCAAGCATCATGGTCCTAGTAGGGCCAAGAATAGACATAGTTTTCCACTCCACCACTTCATTCTTTTATGGAGTCCTAAGGGATGAAAAATATCTCTTTATCCCATGATTTTTACCAAAATAATTAAACTCACCGGTTGTGAATTCACCACCTCTGTCTAATCTTAAGCACTTCAGCTTCAATCTTGTCTCAGTCTTAAGAATTTTCTTTTAGATCTTAAACTTACCAAAATCTTAGAGATTTTCTCTTAAGAAAGTTAACCATACCATCCTAGAGTAGTCATTAATGAGAAACTAGAAATATCTATCACCTTATAGACTTATTACCTTAGCAAGACCATACAAATAATTATGAACATGATCTAACAATCCATTTGAATTTTGAGTCTTAGAGTAGAAAGTAAATCTTCTTTTCTTACCCTATTCACATTCCTTGCAAATAGTATTAGTGAGATTCTTCACCCTATGAAGATCTCTAACATAATAAGTAGAACTTATAGCCACAATATTGTCAAAGTTCACATGACACAACCTTTTATGTCATAACCAAATTTCATCTATTTCAGAAATCAAGAAAATTTTCTAACCTCTATTCAAATGAGATATGTTACCTTTTTCCTTTGATCCAGATGCAATCTCTATCCCCAATTCATTCATGATCTTGCACTTACCATTCTTAAAATGTATCCCGTAACCTTTATCCATCATCTGTCAACCACTAAGAAGATTATGTTTCAAATCTTCCACATACAATACATCATCAATATTATTCTTTCCATCCAAAGAAATAGAACCTCTACCTCTAATCATACCACCTGAATTGTCTCCCCATTTCACAATACTACCATCATACCTTTCAAAACTCACAAATTTTCTCTTATCACTAGTCATATGATGAGAGAATCCATTGTCTATTACCCATTTTTCCTCTATGACATCTTGAGTAGCTAAGGATTTTTCTTCAACAACACAACTAGAAGATCTTGTGGGCATGGAATCTTTAGGCTTAGGATATTCTTCTTCTTTGATAGAAATGAATATGAATTCATCATCACTCTTGTCATAATCATTAGATTCATCATCTATAACTCTTTCATCAGCAACATAGTAACAATTCTTTGAAATAGTAGGCTTGTTATTCCCGAACTTAGGATCCCTTCTGGACATCTAGATGCAAAATGTCCTATCTTATTGCATGAAAAACACATAAGGGGTATCTTTAATTTGTACTTACTAGAAACTTTTGGCAGTCTCCTATATATCAGTGCTTCCAACTTTTGAAGGTCTCAATCTTCTTCTTCAGTCTATTTCATCTCTTTCTCATATCTTGACACATTCTCTTTATGGATCCTTCTCTTGGATTATATCTCTTCATGTTCCTTCTAGATACAATAGATTTGAATGTAGATTTGACCTTAGGCAATGCACCACCAAATTCGCTTAGCTCAAAAGTAGTAAGCTTACCAATCAACTTGTCTCTTGTTATAGTTGTCACTTTATAAATTTATTTAATAGATGCAACTTTGTGTTTTTAGGCAGGGGGAAAGGATCTCATCACTTTAGTAACAATCTCTTCCTCTTCTAAATATCCTCTAGTACATCTGATATCACACATCATTTCACTCACCCCGAGCATAAAAGAGGCAACATTATCATCTTCACTCATCTTCAAGGATTCATACTTTCCCTTCAAATTCTACAACTTGGAAATATTGACTTCCTTGTATCCTTCATAAAAATTCTACAACTTCTCCAAAATCTCATTGGTTGTCTCCAATTCCATGAAATTTTTCATTTCATCATCAGTTAAGGAACTCAATTAAATGCTTCATTTTCCCTGAAATTTTCTTTAGCATCCCTGATCTCATAGGGAGTAGTAGGATTTTCAATAGTAGTATAAGTTGACTTGGTAATCTTTCAACAATCTTCATCAATCCATCTGAGATGAACTATCATGTGAATCTTCCACAATGTGTAGTTGGTGCCATCAAACCATGTACTATCCTTCTTATAAGCTACCATCTTCAGACCATCGTCAAGCTATTAGGATTTCTTCAAGCAACCAGGATCTGATACCAATTACAGGAAATATGGCATCAAACAACTAAGAGGGGGGATGGATGAATCAATTGTTCTAAAAAATCAAACCTTAAAACCCTTATATCTGGTATAAATGATTAATCATGCATGCATAAATTAGAAAATACATCCATAACACTTGACACAAATATTTTTATCATGGAAGCCCTATTAGGGGAAAACCACAGTGGGGATGAAGACCCACAATATGAACTATACCTTGTTAGAATCATAACAACTATTAAAAATGGGAATGCACATGCATTCATGAACATTACCTAGACCTCACTACTCAAATAAAAAAGGGCTAGAACCCTATGGAAGTCTCATTTCCTTACAAGGTCACTACAATGATCAATCTAAGATTTTTGAACTGTATAATGGCATCTACCCTATGCCTAGGTCAGTTCCAATGAAGCACAATAAAATATTTGTTCAAATCCTCTCTTCCACCTACAGACAAGTGATTCAACCCTTTATAGATCTGCACAAGTTCTCTCCAAGAAAATCCACACATCTGCACCACATATTTTTCCCTATTTATAATCAATTCATCAACCTTGAAAAATAAACAAGGTTAACTCACACTTCATTTTAAAATCCAAAACCATGTGCCAAAACTAACAATTCAAATTCATGTTTGACCACCAAAACATAGCAATGATCTGTATCATCAACCTCAAGCTCATAACATGTTCCAAAAATCATGCCTCGACATCCACAAAAAGTATTGCTAATCAAGTTAGGAAAGAACATAAATAACATTAGTACAGATTGAAAAATCCTTCAAATTTGATCACCACAATCAATGTGGACCACCAACTTAGCTTGCACACAATCCAATAAAATCCATAGACATCATGAATATTAAAAAAACATCTGAACCCATCCAACTCATCGTATTTTTCATAATCTCTTATGCCGAACCCCAAGAATGCTATCAACACCTTCTGATACAACTGAAAAATTCCTTGTGGATCTCTGGACCATGAACCTTATAAATTGAGAACACACCAAGATGTCCCAAACATCCACCTAGATGTGCCAAGAGAAATATCCACCTAAATGTACACATCGAACCTTTTTCTAGTACTCTGTCACTTTCCTGAACAACTGAAAATACCAATCACCATATCTAACCTCATAACTCATCCAAACCTTCACACACACCTCTATAACTTGACATAGACCAAGTATAGACTCTCTTCAACATCACATGATGTTTTCTACCCCTTATCTACAATAACATTACCTCACCAGACCTCTGAGTATACTGCACCACTATCTAAACTGTGACCAAACTATCTAAAAAATATGTTGACATTAATGACAACACATATAACTAATATGTCTACCAATACATATATGCATCTTCCCAACATAGGATAATTTACTTCAGATGAGTTTAACATTTTATATGAGAATCATGGGATCATGATACATTTGTCTTCTCCTAGAACACTATAATTGAATGATGTAATTGAGATGATGAATTTAACAACTCATAAAGCATCAAGAACCATGATCAAACAAGAAAATATACTAGAAAGAGGCAATATTGACTATAGTATACACATTAAAAAAATTTAAGATAAAAAATAATCTTGGGAAAACATCATATTAGGTATGGTATGAAATAATTCCTTATGTAAAATATTTTAGAGCATTTGGAAGAAAATGTTACATTATAAGAGGTGAAGAGAATCAAGGAAAATTTGATACGAGAGGAAATGAAGGCATATTTCTTCAGTATTATACAAAGAGTAAAGCTTACAAATGTTATAAAGAAAAAATGAGAAGAATATTTCAAAGTGAAAAGTAAAATTCATTGAACAAATTCCAAATAATATAAAAATATAAGTTGGATATGAATCAGATGAATCTACTAGAAAAAGGGAAGAATAGAAGGCTATCGAGAATGGAGAAAAAAGTGATGAGGAGGTTTCTCTGACAACTACTCCTAAGAATCATATATATGTGCAAAGGAATCATTAAATAAATTAGATAATTAGAGACAATAACATAGGAGTATTGACAAGAGGAAGAGTTTCTTAAGAACAAGTTCACCTGTGCTTACTTTCAGAAGTTGAACCAAAGATTGTAAAAGAGGCTTACGGTGATCAAAATTGGATGAAGGCTATGAAAGAAGAGTTGGATCAGATTGAGAAGAAAATAACTTGGGAATTGGTCCCAAGACTGACAAACAAGAATGTAATTGGAAAAAAATGCTTATTCTAAAATAAACTAGATGAAGATGGCAACGTAGTGAGGAATAAAGGAAGACTTGTATGCAAGGGATACACACAAGTGGAAGGAATAAAATTTTAGTAGACTTATACCCTTGTGGAAAGAATGGAAGCTATCAAAATATTTTTAGCTTTTTTGGCACATAAGGACTTCAAAGTGTATCATCCTATAACGTTAGCACCCATAATTGGATGTCTTTAGGACCTATTATACTCCATTTTGGTGATTTCAAGGTCCAGATATTTGTAATGCTTGATCACTGCACCCTAAATTTTCTCCTCCAACTTCTTTTCACCTTTGTTGGCATCCCCATGAAATTTGAGCCCATTTTTCCTAAGACAAGTCGACTGGCCTATTTTTCCCTGGGCTTTTTGGCTCAAATTTTGCCCGAATCCTGATGCTCAGATCTTCTTCTGAGGTTTTCAATTGTGGTTAGCCTCGATAAAATTTGAATCTCAAATTCTCTAATTCACTATAAAATGACCTCCTATCTCCTCATTTGAGATGATTTGGTCAAGTGTAAGCTATCATAATCAAGAAATCGATATTTCAAGCAAGAAAGATCAATTGAGGATTTGGATTCAAGATTTGAAGGCACACATCCAATTCACGATTTTCAAGTCTCCATTTCTTAAAGATCCATCTAAGAAAAGGAAATATTCTCTAATTGATGCAATTTTCTCTCCCATGATGGACACATATATTAATTATCAATCAAGCAAGGAGATCCATCCATTCATCCTTCTCTTTGTTCTTCTTTCGGATGTGGTTACCAAGCATATCTACATTTAAGATCTAGGAGTGGAAATTGTATATCCATAGATTTATAAAGGAAACCTTGATTCTACATCTCATTTAAAGGTCAAATCTTTGGATTTCAATCACATTCAAGCATCTTCATGGATTTGAGTGATTACTACACTAGTTCATGAGGGTCTCATACAAGGTGAATCAACAATTTGCCTTTTACATTGCTTTTCTTTATGCAATTTCAGTTCAATTTCAAGGTTGATTCCTAAATAGGGGTTTGACCAAGGAAAATCCCTTTCTACAACCTTTTCCCCTATTTTTTCTCTGTACAAGAATAGGTTGTAGTGCTAGAATTGTAGATCTGGGAAATATAGGTATAGTTGCATAAATTGGGAAAGTTTCATTATATTTTTCCAGGATCAAGTTAAATTGTTCCCCAAAATTTGACTTGTTCCCCAAAAGTTGACTAGTTTTAGTATTTTTCAATGAAAATTTTAGGACACATAGATTCAGATCCCTTTTTCCCAGATCTACAATTACAACAAGATCCGCAATTCTCGTGAAAATCAAATTCAAATTCGAAGCTCTATCTTCTCCATATTTTTTCTAGGCGTAATTATTCTTCCTTATTTTCCTTTTCACTTACTTTATTATATAAGATATATCCTTAATATTTTTTCATATCACATCTATCCCCCTAAAGGAATCCAAATCCTCTTTGGTTATAGATCTTGCATTAGCACCATTCATTCTTTTGGTTGTGCTAATCTAGTTTTGGCTTAAGGGTGGGTTTATATTCCAATCTATGTAAGATCTTGGAAATTAATTTACATCTTAGCATTTCTTACCATTTTATTCTATAAAGTTTGGTAAATATAACACATTACATTTCCATTCTGATTTGGTGTCTAGACCTCCTTATGTGCATTCTACTTGACCATAACTTTATTAGATTGTATGTATCTAGATATACAGGTTTATTTATTTATACATATTATTTAGTGTTACATGTGCATGATTTACGTTACATGTTTGAATTTAATAGTTACATGTGTCTTTCATAAAATATCTTCTTTTCTTTGATTGTATATCTCTTTCAAATTTACAAATACATTAGATCTATATCTTTCCTTTCATTATTGTGTGCATGAGTGTTATAAAATTGAGTCCTACTTATAGCATTCTAGTTAGGAGAATCTATAGACTTATGGGTTCCTTTGATCCTGAGCCTTCTTTCTTTCCTAGGTATCTTGATGAGACCAACATGCATACTAGTGACATTAACCCTATCATGGATAATAACTCTTTGCATTCTTCTCATGGTGAAGATGAGGCTTTAAGATTCCCTCCTATACAAGTTCAAAATATTTCCAATGACTTTGATAAATTTTAACAATGGTTAGGATAAGAAAACCCTAATCTCAAGGTCATTTCTATTGTAGAAGGTTTACATAATTATGAACATGTTGTTAATATATTTTATAGCAACAACTTAATAGGTTTGATGTTGGTATCAATGAGATGAGAGACCAAGCCCATCTTAAATTTCAGCTACCACTAGTGTTGAGACCTCTATGCCTATTTCTACCTCTAACCCTAGAATTTTTACTTATGCCCCCCTATCATAACAACTTCCACTAAAAATCTCAATCCTACACATGTTAGTATCCTAAATTTTATTGTTCCTTCTAATACTTCATGTATTCCATGTATTTCATTACCTTCATCCATGCCCACTAACCATAGTGTTCCATTTTCATATTCAACCATTCCTTCTATCTCTCATAATACTCCAAACATTTCAAACATATCTCCTTCTACCATTATTTCTAATGATCCTATCATTAATATCTTGGCTCAAACTGTTTCTTCCTTGCAACAAAAAATTACTTCAATGACTCAATCCAAGTTCAAAATCCCCACTTGTGATATTTATAGTTCTTCATCTTTGGATATCATTCATGTTGTTATTCTGTAATATGTAGAGATTACTCATTTTGAGACCTATAATGGCGAGGATGATCCATTGACACATGTCAAAACATTTCAAACCTTGTGTATCAGTTTCTCTCATGACCATAGGTGCATGAAAAAATTGTTTACTATAACCTTTCGAGACAAAGCCTTGCGATGGTATTGTTCTTTGCCTCCTAATTTTATTTCTTCCTTCCAAAAGCTTGCTAATGCTTTCACTCAAGAATTTCAAACTAATGTTGGTCCTAAGATTTCTTTGAATAATTTAATAAATTATTAAAAAGGTGTTAAATAAAAAGTGACTGAATTTATTGGTAGATTTAATCATTTGAATGCTTAGATTTCTTATATTGTGCCTGATATTGATGTACAAAATATTTACATTGCTAATTTACAAAAATACATTAGAGATAAGATTCTAGTTTTTGAATTTTCTTTTTTAATCAATTATGTGTAGTGCTTCATAATTATCAATTGCGAGTGAGTTAGTTTGAGAGCATTACTCCAATGGATCTGACTAATAAGAGTGATGTTGCATCCAACATTTTTAACAAGTTTCAAAAATGAAATAACTTCATCAAAATCAACAACTCATCCAAAAATGTTGATAAACAAGTGGCAACAACATCCAAAGGTGTGGCTCCTTTGTCATCTATCTTTAAACATGATCATAATTTTACTCAAATTTATGAATCTCTGCATAATGTGATTTTGAAGTTAATTAATGCTAATGTGTTAACACTTCCTACTGTCAAATCAATTGACACATCCAAACCTTTTCCCAAAAAAATTGATCACAAAGCTTTCTGTCAATACCATCGTCATCTAGGTCATGATACTGAAATTTTTTTTCATTTGAAATCTACTATCCAAGTCCTCATTGATTCTAATGTTATATCTATTAAGGGTCTTAATGATCAAAAATATATATATTACCTCCCAATCAAAACTTTCAAATCTATACCAACCCTTTTCCATCTCATTCAACCAATACCATTGAGTCTACCCAACCTTTGTCTTCCTTTTCCACTCACTTTATTAAATATGATGATAAAGATCATGAAGCCAATCATTTTGTCAACCTCATTGATAAAACCAAACATAAACCTAAAATTAAACCTAAACTTGAGCTTTGTATTATTGTTATCTCTAAAAAATGCACCCTTGCTAAGTCTCTGAACTTAGATTTCTTGAGAAACATGGAAACACTCTAGAGTCACAGGTTACTCAAAATGGAGTGAATCTCCAGATTCCAGGCCGGCTCCTATATGATGCTTTACCTTAAAACTAATGAAACTGAAAAGCTCTTGAAGGAAAAGGGGAAAGGAAAACTTAATCTAGAAATGAAAGAAACTAAAACTTAAGGTGATGCAGCAAAATTATAAAGACAATAATGTTGTTTAAGCACAAAGAAGCTTAAAATCACCCAACTACAGGATACAACCTTGAAATGATAAATCATGTATAACAATGCTTCATAAGATGGACTGAAAACAATAATTTGAAGGAATTTCTTCAATGATAATAAATAAATTCTTGACACAACTTATAACCTTTACACAAATATTCACTTATCAAAGGTGTTGTAATGAGACATAAATTAAGGATTCAAGAAAAGAAACACAAAAAATTAACATCAATCAATGATAAACACACAAGAAATAAGGCTCAAAACAGATCCAATATGCAGGCTATATTATGATCTAAAGGAAAAATAGTCATATATCTTCGAAAGAGTTACAAAAAAACAAGAAAATGGTAAGGACTCAAAATAAGTCACTAAACACCAGCTACATAAAATCCAAACTCCTGAATGAGATACAGTAAAATATGCACAATTTAAAGGACTCAAAAAATAAGTCACTCAGCAAAGGCTCCCTCTAAACAGAACTCCCTAAAACTCATACAAATGAGGGAATATATCCTCCTCAAGTTCCCCCCATAATTCCGATAAACAAAGGAGCTGAATTTAAAAAATGAAGTTGAATCCAGAAAAATAACCCCAAAAAGAGGAACAAGATCTTCCCAAAAATATCTCAGAGAATTGGAAAAGTCCCCTTTGTTTTAGAACTCAGGATGATGACTCCATAAATGTTCTGCCTTCTCTTGTATACATTCCAAGTGTTTCCAAACTCGCCACCTTTCTTTTCCACATAAATAAATCACATACAATTGACACTTGACATGTCCTCATTATTTTGACCATTTACCTTAGTTATTCATTGGCTCCAGACTTTTGGTATCACCTACCTTTACCTCATAAAAGTCACAAAAAAACCACCTAGACACATGGTGTCCAGTCGCTATCTCTCAGCCAAAACAACTCTTCCATACAGAATCCCGTGACCTAGTGAAAAGTCATGAACTGTACCATCTGAGACACGTGGTTCCCATTCACTAGCTCTTAGATCTTATAATGTCTACGCATTTATAATAGTGAGATAGCGATTAACCGTTAATGGATCCATCTAGCTTGCAACTGTCAACCTTCATACCAACGAGCTCATGATGACATGACATCTAACTACCAACACCCTTAGTAGATGGATCGTAGCCTAAAAAAAAAACCGCATCCTAACTTGAGACTTCATGACCAACATCTTTTGTTACCTTTGTGACCTATCTCCAACTCACCAGTATTTAATGTAATCTTCCTTAACTGTCATGAGTTGAATACCAAATCCTTTAATTTAAACCAAATGCCATGTGGCAATTTCTCGCTAATTCTCTAATTGTCCTACTGACCACCTTGCAACCATCACGAGCCCACGACAACTCTCCATGTGGCATACTATCACTAACTCTCCATCCTGAGAATAATATTACCTTTCATCCCATGAGCCAATGATGAGTAACCACAAAGTGTTAGTCACCAACTCTCCAATATTTCATGCTACTTTTACTCACAATTATGAGCTGGAGACAACCATTACTTCAACATTCTAGATAGGTGGCAGTCTCTTGCTAGCTCTCCAACTAAAAACTTGACTGCATTCAACACCTAAGAGCTAGTGACAACCATTTATCTAACCTTTATCACCATCACATCTGAACCTCCATGTGGCAGTTGCTCGCTAAATCTCCAGCCTTAGAAGAATATTGTTTTTCTTCTCACGAGCCAACAAAAAAGGAATACTTTCAAACACATGGTAGCCTATCGCTAACTCATGACCAATATTTCTTAATTGCTCATGAATTCACAACCTTGTGACAACCGCTACTCTCAAGCTCTCTACTATTATCTCTGACTGTCTTAAACCGTCATGACCCAGTGAAAATTGCCACTTGCAAGCTCGCCAACATATTATACTATCTTCCTTGACTACCTTGACCTCACAACAACTAACAACAACTTCTTGTCACCATCTTGTGACACTTATTGTTGACCACCACTATCTCTCGCAACCTCACAACTAACCACTTGATATCACTGCCATGGGCCCCACTTTGATTCCCACGTTACTAGCTACCTCATCATCTTCATCGCCACTTTATGCCACGTGGTGTGCATTGATTGACTACCAATCCTCCTTCTTGATGCCACATCACCTTAGGCCTACAAAATATTCATAGTGAAGCACCATCTGTCCACCACATGCACGCGAGACTCATGATAAAAGGTGCCTGCCTTTTTGGCACTTCTAATGTTTGTGCCGATGTATAAAAATAAAAATTTACTCCCAAAAATGACCAATGTGGGATAAAACAAATTGAGAATCCCTTTCCCTACTCGCGCATTTCTAGACTGCCAAAACCTATGCATTGTCGTTGGCATACTAGGCTCAAATTATCTTGAGAGCTACATTTATGCCCACATGCCATGACTTCATTATTAACTAGTTGATTGAAATCATTATGGTGTGCAAAATTGAGTCTGAGAAAAAAATTGGTAACATTCTTGGAGATATGTGCTAGTTGTGCACCTACAAGACATTTGGACCAGTTTCCTTGTATATCCATTCGGCACAGAGTTGTATCACCTTGAAAACTGAAACCTTCTCAACAAAAAACTAAAACACACTTGCTAAAATAAAACACACTAAACTAAAAACTTAAAACCAAATGTTGCATTTATGATCCCTACAATAGATAACTATGCATTCTTCATTGAAGTGAGCCATGAAGTTTTCTTCTATGCATGATACATATTTGTTTGATTTATATGATAGGGGCAACATTTCTAACTAAAAAAAACTAACTAGAATTGAAACTTGTGCATACCAGCACATATTGAAATCTAAAACTGAACTACCACACCAAAAGCATAAATAAGTAACCTACTATTACCATATCAAGATCACCACCTAAGATAAAACCATTGCAAGGTTGGCTAAAATAACTACATGTCATCCTTATTCCAAAATGATTATCTCTTTCACAAGTAGCCAACATGATCTAAACTATGAAAATAATTCTGATGACATTCTGTAATGGAACCCAATGAATGAAATGAGGCATACATGTCCACTCATACTTATCATTTTGTATTTCCTCAACTAAAACCTCATGACCAGGCTCAAGCATTGTATCGGGTGGCATATTAACCTCCATCTAGGCTATTTGCCAAATAGGACAGCCTCTTGAACACACAAAAATTGAAGAATCAGTACTGGCCTCTTGTTTATGTGCAACCCTCTGTTGTATATTTTGATCAAGATTAACTTCTACCCTTTTGTCAACCATTTCATAATTATCAACATGTTGTTCCAGTTCATCTATCTCAAGTGGATCAAATATAATGCAAGGTTCCTCAAATTTATCATGATAAACATGGATTTCCTACACAAAAAACTATTGTACTTGATGCCTTTGTGGAATTGGTTCCTGAGTAGGTTTTGGTCCCACTTTAGATTCTAGACAAATACATTCTTAATTTTCTATATTTTTTCCAACACCTATCTTTTAAAGTAATAGATGCACATCCTCTTCATTTTCATCAATAAAATTAGGGAGTTCTATGAACAAGTCAGATACAACTTTATGCTCCTATTGAATATAACCAGGTAAATCATTATACTGGAGAGAAAAGAACTTCTACATCATCAAAAACCTGCTCTAAAACCTCATGGATTTCTTCATTTCCCTATAGAAGATCTGCCTCATCACTTTGAACATAATATGCATGCATATCAGGAAGTAAAACATCATATTTCTTCTCACTATATGCTCTTTTTTCTTTCTCTTCATCTTGAGAAATCTAACTTTCATTAAAGCTTTGAGGTTTCAGATTTTCATTAATCTCTTTGTAGGGTATAATTTTCTCAAGGACATATTCATTATAACTTGAAATGCACTATTGTTACTTGGAATTTGGAAACTAGAGGACTTAGGTGACTCACCTTGTATAAAATTTGGAACCTTGACCATGTGCTCCTCCATTTTTTCAAATAATAGTTGCATCCTCTCATGTCCCTTGTTCAACTCTTCCATTGAAAGCGCTAGACCAGTATCAAGACTAAAACAAAAAAATTCTAAAGTGGTGGGTGGTTTCTCTTGTTCTTGTAAAAGATTTGGAATAATATCCCTTTGATCATGAATCAATTAATTACCCAATCTAGCAACCACCATATTATTGAAAGACAATTCTCTCTATGGTTTTGGTGTATCTTGAAGTGTATGAGAAATATTTTTCTCATCACTCTTTCAGGATACATTATGTGTGACCTATCATTTTTATGAAGTGAGAGAGCATGGTTGATCATAGATTTTGAGAAATTAGTCCAATGATGTGATAAATTAAAATCAAAACACTACTCTTCGTCCCATCCTAAATTATTTTGAGCAACTGCAAGCTCTTTTGATGAACTTGGAACATTGGGGTTGTAGGGTTGATTAGTCCTTTGAGTAAAATTTATTCTTTGTTCTTTCTAAACAATATGATAATTAGGATTATTAACCTGATATGTTTCTTGATAAGGAATATTCCTATGGTTCATATTCTGAGTTTTCTATAAATTGATCACTTATAGCCAAAATATTGGATCATACCTTTAATTTCTTGCTTAAGTTCTTGAAGCTCCTGAACTGGGACTATTGCAACATGCTCATGAGAAGTAATTTGATTGTTAAATGCTAGAAAAACTAGAAAAACAAATATAACTGGAGGTACAACATGTGTATTTGGTTGTATCTCTGCAAGATATGGAGTTGGAAGCCTAGGAGGAATCTTACCAGGCTGTATCAAACATTTCTCTGCTATGATCGCAATGTCAAATGCAACTGGTAAAGTATTATCTCCCATTGATTGTATCTACAATAATATATCATTGTCTATTGCCTTAAGATAAAACAAGAAATCATAAGCATTGTAAGGCTTTACCGATATTGGAATTTTTTCCCATGACCTCTGAAAATAGTAATTGAAATCTATCAACTCATTTGGAACCCTCTTGATTGTTTTACCTACTCTACCAACAATAGATGATCTGACTTATCCTCAAAATGATGATTCAATTTCTCTCCTAACTCATCCCTATTGGAAATGAGTTGAGTAACTGAGAGGGGGGGTGAATTAGTTACTACAAAAACAAATCCAAGACCCTTAGATGTCCTAAAAAAATTTAACACTGTTGCTTGGTTAACATAGATATTTCACTGTCACTCAGTTAACATAGTAAATCTTAAGATATTAACTATGATTATCTTTAGTAATTAATTGCAGAAGCATAAACCATAAAAAAAATGAAATGTACATAGATGACACCAAGATTTAACATGGAAACCCAATATGGGAAAAACCACCAATAGCAACTAGTAACTCTTTTTCACTCTTCTGAAGTGAGCCCTATTAGGAGCCAACCCCGTTAAAGGTTACAATAACACACTGTTAGGTGTGACCCTGTTAGAGGATTTAATCACCCTATAAGGAATGGCCTTGTGAGAGGTCTTCAAACACTTCAATATAGAAATGTCACCTTGTGAGAGGATTTACAAAAGACTCTTAAGTCTACTCTATTAAGAGATTTTGATCACTGCTACAATTGTTAGAAAGTAACAATGGATTGACATGTTTTGATAAGCAACTATCTTTGCTGATTTAGATCTTTGTCCTAGATTAAATACTTGATCATTACTGATCAGATATTCTATTGCAGTCCTCTGTATTATGTCCTCAATTATAATCCCATCTAATTTCACGTTCACTCTGCATATCACACTTCACATGCAATTCCACATCACCATACTATTCAATCCAAACTTGACCTTATGTATATATGATAAGCCTTGTCAAGTCAGCATTAATATCCTTCCAAATAAATAATAAAACTCATGTCTATCAGCTTCATATAACTAATTATCCATAAAATATAAGTCATTGTTATTCGTCTGACACTAACTATTTTACTTGGTCAATATTGAAATCCTTAAACGCTCGACCAATAGTGTAATGCCCTTGTGAACTTGGTTAGAACTAAAAATCACTTTGGTCATCTTCAATGCCCAAGAGATCTTGACAAAAACTGACTATGCTCAGATAGGATTAAACATTTGTGTAAACATCACTATACTTGTGTAAACATCAATGACAATACACAATTGAATATTTATCATCAACAATCTCCTTCTTTGGCATTGATGGCAACACAACATGTCATAATACAACTAATTATAGAGAAGTAGACATAAGAATGAAATTTTATTAATTTCCTTAGCTTCATTTTGATTCTCATCCAATACTCCCTCAATCACTGAAATACATATTTCTCCCTCTTAAATTAATCTCTATTTCTAATGAAGTTTTCCCTCTATCATCAATCTCTCCATCAGTAATCTCTCCCTCTTTTGCTGATTAATATGATATATAGTAATCTCTCCCTCTTTGACAACCAATGCAAAACTAGACATCAACTGGTCTAACATATCCAATGAAATTGTAATGTACCTGTCTATACTCATTCATATGCAATAAGCTCTAAATATCTACATCAACATGTTAAGTATGTTATGTAGCTCAGTTGATGCATCACTAAACTATGTTTTAGTGAGCCTTAGTTAGGGGAATCACCCCTAGCTTTCCTCTAATATATAAAAATGCATCCTTAGGTAATGGTTTTGTGAATATGTCGGCAATTTTTTATTTAGTATTCACATATACCAATCTTACTTCATTTTCCTGAATCAATTCCTTCAAGAAATGATACTTTATTGCAATATGTTTAGTCTTAGTATGCATCACAGGGTTCTTTGAAATGTTAATTGCACTGGTGTTGTCACAATAGATAAGGATAGGTTCTTTGATTTCCACCTTCATACCTGACCACAGTTGTTTGAACCATATGATGTTTGAACAATTTACCATTGCAGCAACATATTCTACTTCTATTGTAGATTGAGAAATGTAGTTCTATTTCTTGCTTGTCTAGGAGACTAACCTCTTTTCAAGAAATAGTGCTCCACCACTTGTGATTTTTCTGTCATCAACACTTCCTACCCAATCAGCATCAGTAAAAGTATTCAAATCAAATTTTCCTCCTTTCTTATACCATAATTCATAATCTCCAGTACCCTTAAGATATCTTAGAATCCTTTTGATAGCCATCAAATGATTCTATCTAGGAATAGATGAAAACCTTGCAACAATATCGACTGTTAATGCAATTTAAAGTCTAGTGTGAACAACATATTAAAGTTTTCCAATCATGGATCTATATTTAGTATGATTTACCTCCTTTGAATCATCATCCTTAGATAGCTTATGTAAACCATTTCATCTTCATCTTAATCACTATCAGAATCTTTAGCAATATAACAAGATTTCTTACCTTTGTCCTTGTAGATTTTGTAGCTTTTGTAATCTTTCTTTCCTTTATACTTGTTTAAATTTCTTTCACCTTTGTCTTCCTTGTTTTGACATTTAGCAACAATGTGACCAACCTCATTACATGAAAAGAAAATCAATGGTATTCTTCCTTTGTATTGTCCTTTTCCTTTTGCAGCTCTCCTTGCAAGTAATGCTTCAATGATTTATAGATCCTCATCATCAAAATCATTTTCACTATCACTGTCAATCTATTTTCCCTTCATCTTTCCAAGGTTTAATTTAGCTTTGAATGTCGACTCAAGATTGCTAGGATTAGGAGAATAATTGTTAAAGTTATCCAACTCAAAAGTTGATAATATTCTAATCAATCCATCTAGACTTATGTCATTACCGCATCTCATATCTTGAATAGATGAAACTCTAATTGCATAGATAGGAAGTAAAGTTCTTAATACCTTGCTGACTACTATTTTTTCTTTGATTGTTCCACCAGTAGCTCTGATTGAACGAACACTTTTCTTGATTCTTTCACTATATTTTGTAATGTTTTATCCTTCTTTCATTTTCATCATATCAAACTGACCTCTGAGACTTTCTACTTTGGCTCTCTTTACATTTGCATCTCCTCCATAGATATCATGTAGTTTTTTCCACGTATCAGGCAGTAGGGCAGTCCTTGACTTCATCAAATTTGGAATAGCTGAGTGTAGAGGCTATATCAATAATCATTATGTTATGATACTTTATTTACACCATCTGATCCATAGACCTGTCTTGGTGGTTCCACATACTTATGATCTAGGAATTGCAAACCAGTATCTCCAATATTAGATAGATGTAGCCTCATCAGATCTTTCCATGCAGTGAATTTGTCCTTGTTGAGCTTAGGGATCTCCCTTCTGTAAGACATCTCTGATCTTTATATTAGGCCTTTAAACCTTCCTTGTAAGCACTTCCAGCTCTGATACCAATTATTTTTTCAGGTGCATGATGCCTTCTAACATATTTTGTAAGTACAGGATCCTTCCTCTTCGATTCTAGGCTTGCTCCACTATGTTCACCATGCTCAAATAGTTTGTCCTATTCTTTTGTCTGATACTCGGGTTCCACTATCTAAGACTTGGGTGTATCTATCTATGACTCAGGTACCTCTATCTATGACTTGGGTGCCTCTATCTATGACTCAGTTTCTTCATTCTGAGACTTAGTTCCCTATGTTTGTGACTTGGTTTCTTCAGTTAGCATCATTGGTTACACAGGTTGCAACAAGGTTTGTGTTCATGAATTTAGTGGTTCATATGATTGTTGTCCAAACACCATTCCCTATGTCTTAGGTATAGTATCAGGTTCATAATACACAAAGTTTCTACATCTTCAGGCTTTTTACTGCCCTTTTCTTCATTTCTCTTTGCAAACTCATCGACCTTTATATGTACACTTTATATGACTTTATGAGGAGTAAGATTTAAACATTTATATGCTTTACTTTTGCTGGAGTAGCCTAGCAATATACCTTCATCACCTTTTACATAAAATTTTCCATTTCTTGTTTCCTTCAAGATGTATCATTTGCTTCCAAATAATTTAAAATAACAAACATTAGGTTTGTAGCCATACCATGATTCAAAAGGTGTCTTCTTAGTACCTTTCTTCAATTGAACTCAGTTCAAGGTGTGAATTGCAGTGCTAATGGCTTCCTTCTAGTATTTGGTAGAAACATCCTTCTCAATCATCAAGGTTCTTGCACAATCCATAATGTATTTGTTCCTTCTTTCTTTTGTACCATTCTGTTGTGGTGTACCCGGGGCAGATACTTATCTTTTGATTCCTCTTTCATTGCATACCTCACTGAATTCATTAGAAATGAATTCTCCTCCTCTGTCAGATCTTAAGAATTTAAATTTATTTCCTATTTCTTTTTCAACTCTGGCTAGGTAACATTGGAATCATCATTTTGGGATGATCATCAAAAAATAGAATGAAGTACTTCTCACCTATGTAAATTTTTGTTCCAATTGGTCCACATAAGTCAGTATGCACCAATTCCAAAAATTCTTCTGTATTGTAGTTCTTTCTCATTAGATAGGTACTTTACAATTTCATTGGATATTTCACTTGGTGTCTTTGGCATTGGTTTTCAAAGAGGGATAGATTATTTTATGTCATATTGATCAGCAAAAGAGGGAGAGATTACTAATGCAATTGTTAGAAAGTAACAATGGATTGACCTGTTTTGATAAGAAACTATCTTTGCTAATTCAGATCTCTGTTCTGGATTAAATACTTGATCCTTACTGATCAGATATTCTGTTGCAGTCCTCTATATTCTATCCTCAATCAGAATCCCATTTTATTTTTCCTTTACTCTTCATATCACACTTCACATGAAATTCCACATCACCACACTATTCAATCCAAACTTGACCTTATGAATATATGATAAGCCTTATCAAGTTGGCCTTAGTATCCTTCCAAATAAATAATAAGACTCATGTCTGTCGACTACATATAACTAATTATTCATAAAATATAAGCCATTGTTAGACGGCTGACACTAACTGTATTATTTGGTCAACATTGAAATCCTTCAACGCCCGACCAACACTGTAATGCCCGAGTGAAATTGGTTAGAACTAAAAATCACTTTGGTCATCTTCAATGCCCGAGAGAGCTTAGAATAAATTGACTGTTCTTGGATAGGATTAGACATTTGTGTAAACATTACTATACTTGTGTAAACATCAATGACAATACACAATTGAATAATTGTCATCAAAAATCCCATGTACTAATTAAATTCACATGTAACCCTCTGAACCATATTAAAGCTTTTCCATTCAATGAAGTTGTCATGATCTTTAATGAAACATCCTCATGAGTTATCTGATGTATACCACATAATGAAGCCACATCCTTGATGTGCTCAATAGTTGAAACTTGATCCTCCCCTATGAAAAATGGAAGACCTTTAAGGGCTATTCCTGGAATATTATGATGTTGAATATTTAAAGGAATTCCTAAGTTAAATGCCACAAATGGTAGATTCTTGTCCATAGAAGGTGAAACTTGGTAAAAATGAATTCACCACATCTAAATTTACTTCATTGTACCTTCCTTATAAGCTAGAAAAAAACTAGATCTGTTGAAAACCATAAAAATCAGATTCGCCAGGTTGTTGAAATTATCTCCTTGAAGGCTGTATAATATTGTTCACACCAAAATAACAACAAAGAATTTATCTCAGAAGAATGGAAGATCAGTTTGAAGTCCCATCGGGCATGCCAAAATGGTTATCTCTAAAAAATACACCCTTGTTAAGTCTCTAGACTTAGCTTTATGGAGAAACATGGAAATACTCCAAAGTCATGGTTACTCAAAATTGGAGCGAATCTATGGATTCTAGGCTGGATCCTATATGATTCTTTACCTTAAAACTAATGAAATAGAAAACCTCTTGAAGGAAAAGGGGAAATGAAATCTTAATCTAGAAATGAAAGAAACTAAAACTTAAGGTGATGCACCAAAATTATAAAGACAATAATGTTGTTTAAGAACAAATAAGCTTAAAATCACCTAACTACAAGATACCACCTTGAAATGATAACTTGTGTATAACAATTCTTCATAAGATGGCCTAACAATAATAATTAGAAGGAATTTCTTCATAACTAATAACTAACATATTGACACAACTTATAACCTATACATAATATTCACTTACCAAAGGTGTTATAATGAGACATAAATTAAAGGATTCTAGAAAAGAAAAACAAAAATTAACATCAATTAATGATAAGAACATAAGAAATAAGGCTCAAAATAGATCCAATATGCAGGCTATATTATGCTCTAAAGGAAAAACAACCATATATCTCCAAAAGAGTTACAGAAAAATAAGAAAAATGTTAAGGACTCGAAATAAGTCACTAAACACCAGCTGCATAAAATTTGACCTTCTGAATGAGATACAGTAAAAGATAGACAATGTAAAGGACTCAAAAAATAAGTCACTCAGCAAAGGCTTCCACTAAACTAAACCTCCTAAAACTGATACAAATGAAGGAATATATCATCCTCAAGTTCCCCCCAGATTTCCCATAAAGAAAGGAGTTGAATTTCAAAAATGGGGTTGAATCTAGAAAAATATCCCCAAAAAGAGGAACAGGATCTCCCCAAAAAGATCTCAGAGAAGTGGAAGAGTCCTCTTTGTTTCTTACAATTTAGGATGATGACTGAATAAATGCTCTATTGTCTCTTGTATCTTCTCCAAGTATTTTTGAACTCATCACATTTATTTTCTACATACATAAATCACAGTCAATTGACACCTGACATGTCCTCATTGTTTTGACAATTTACCTCAGTCATTTGTTAGCTCCAAACTCGTGGCAATACATGTGTTTCCCTCGAAAAAGTCATGGTAAAACCACCTAGATACATAGCACCTGATCGCTATCTCTTATCCAAAAAAACCATTCCATAAATAAGCTCATGACCTAATGAAAATTCATGAACCATACCATCTGAGACACATGGTGCCCAGTCACTCATTCTTGGCTCTTACAACATCTGTACATTTATAAAAAAAAATTGGTGACTAACTATTAACGGCTCTATCTTACAACTGTCAACCTTCATACCAGTGATCTCATGAAGAAATGGCATCTAACCGCCAACACCCTAAGTTGTTGGCTCAAGGCCTAAAACAACTAGCCACATTCTAACCTGAGACTTCGCGACCAACATATTTTGTTACCACCGTGATATCATCTCCAACTTTCCATTATTTCATGCAATTTTCCTTAACCGTCAAAAGCTGACGACTAGAGCCTTTAATTCAAATCAAATTCCATGTGACAATTTATTGATAATTCTCTAAACATCCTTCTGATCACCTTGTAACCCTTGCAAGCCCACAACAACTCTCCACGTGTAACCCTATTGCTAACTCTTTAGTCTAAGAAGAATATTCCCTTTCATCCTGCAAGCTAGCGATGAGTAACCAAAAACTGTTAGTGTTCAACTCTCCAATATTTCATGCTACTTTTACTCACAATTGCAAGCTAGAGACAACCATTACTTCAACATTCTTGACAAGTGGCAGTCTCTTGATACCTCTCCAATTGAGAACCCAACCTCCTTGAACACTTGAGAGCTAGAGAAAAGAATCAATCTAACCATTATCACTGCGTCATCTCAACCTCCATATGGTAGTTTCTCGCTAACTCTCCAGCCTGAGAAGTATATTATTTTTCATCCCACGAGCCAGTGACAAGGAATACTTTCAGACATGTGGAAACCTATCGCTAACTTGCGACCAACATTTCATAACTTCTCATGACTTTGCAACCTCATGATAGCTGCTACTCATGAGCTCTCCACTATTATCTATGACTAACTTTAACCACTATGACCTAGTGATAACCGCCATGCGTGATCTTGCAAACATATTATACTATCTTCTTTGACCACCATGACCTTGCGACAACTAAAAACTTATTATTTCCAACTCGCGACACTTATTACTGACTTCCACTATCTCTTGTGACCTCATGACTAACCACTTGATGTCACCACTATAGGCCTCGCTTTAACTACCACATTACTGGCCACCTCATCATCTTCATTGCCACTTTGTGCAACATGGCGTGGACTGATTTGCTGCCAATATTCCTTGTTGATGCCACATCACCTTGGGCCCAAAAAATATTCCAAGTCAACTGCCATCTGTCCACCACACGTGCACGATTCTCCTTCCAAAAGGAACCTGCCTTTTTGGCACTTCTAATGTGTGTGCCAATGTATAAAAATAATAAGTTACCCCCAAACATAGCCAATGTGGGATAAACCAAATCGAGAATCCATTTCCCTACTCACACATCGCAAAACTTTCATAACCTGCACACTCTCATTGGCATGTTGGGATCAAACCCTATTAGGAGCCACATTTATGTCCACATGCCATTACATCATGTTAACTGGTTGATTGAAAGCATGATGGCATGTGAAATTGAGCTTGAGAAATTTTTTTGCAACAATTACCTCTGACCCCACTGAGATAATTAAAGCACACGATGGTCCTCTTTATAATGTGACAGAGGTTAATGGCCTTCATTCTTTTGGTGTCCTTATTCATCCTACTTGCATGATGAGTGTGATAACTGAAGAGCATCTCTTTAGTAGACAATTGTAACACAATATTAATGATAAATCTAATGTTATGATCCAAACTTGTAATGGTTTTCTTTATCCTTCCCATGGTTCTATTTTATTTTCTATTGAAGTTGGTGGAAAAACTTTAGATGTTACCTTTACTATAATTTCAAATTTTGATCAATTTCAAGTCAAATTTTGTCTTTCTTGGCTTACCTCCATGAAATTCGTGGCCCCTCCTATTCATAAATATCTAAAATTTCCACATAATGGAGAAGTCATAACTTTTAATCATAGCCTCTATCATCCTTCAGTGCCTTGAGAATCTGTTGACCTTGATTTCTTTTGTCCTTCCATGCTTCAACCAACTCAAGCTCATCCTGATAACCTCTTTTGTTCATATCAATCCTACAAATTCCAAAATATTTGTGAACTTACCAAACCTAAGGATTTTCCATCTATTTTCTCTATATGTGTACTTCTTCCTACACCTCCTACAACTCCTATATATAATTCTATTCCACCTCCCATATATTATAAATGTTCTTTTGATTTTATCTCTCAACCTAGTGTTGTTCATTTTGTTCTTTTCCCTAAAGAATAAAAGGACCCAATGTTGATTGATCTTGAACCTCAACCAATTTCAAGAAAAAAAAAAACATAACTGTTATGCTTGTAACTTTCATCGCAAACATCATGCTAGAGCCCGCCAACATGCTTCACAAAACATTGCTTCACCTAAAACATCCATTGATGCGTTAATTCCTTTTAATCAACCCAAGCTTGAATCCAAGGATGAATTTAACTTGAAAAAGATCAAATTGAACAAACATGATAATGCTATTTGTATCTTAGATTCTACTACAGTTAATTTTTTTGAAGAAGATACAATTGAAGATGATGCTTTTAGTTCTAACAATGATATTCATGCTAGTGATTCTGATGACATGTATGAGCTTATTGATGTTAATCATGATTTTCTAGATATGTTTTCACAATAATTATCTATCACTCTTAGTGACGAGAAAAGTGATCCATCTTTACAACATGGTCATTTGTTCAAAATTAGTTATTTTTCCTTCTGTCGTACTTGATTTTTCTCCTCTTGCGAGTTGCCCACCTTCCCTAAATACTACAAACCGAGATGGGGGGTAGGTGATACACTTGACTAGCTCCTCCTGTACAGTGGATTTTGTGTGTTTTCTTATTTTTCATGATGTTTTTACCCCATGATGTGCTTCTTGTAATATGTTTTGTTTAGATTTTTTTAAACGACCCTTGTTGCTCCATTGGCACAAGGTGACAAAGAAATCATAATTTTGTAAATGTTCTTCTATTTGTATCTCACTTCTTCTATATGTTGTGCATGTGTGACTATTCATAAATGTGTCTTTGTGTTTTCTAATTAGGGATGATGCAAAATAATAGCTACCTATTCTTTTTGGTCTCTGTGATGCCGGCCCAAAAAGACTCTTCATCATAAATCTTTCGTGACATTCTTCCATTGTGCCTGTAGTTCTACTATCTTTGGGGAATGATGAAATTTCATTTTGATATAATATTTCATGTATTATCATATGATCATTCTGACCTCATGTTAGTCGTATAGTTTATTATGTTGTCGGGTGTTATTTATGTTATGTATGCACCGACGATACTTAGTTACTAGCGGCGGTTAGGAATGGGTGATGACGCTTGGTCGCACCGCTTTGGGTTTTAAAAAAGAAATGTACTTTCTCTTTAGATGAGAATATAATAGTGACTATTGTAGATGTACAGAAGTGATGAATGATTAATGAAAGCTTTTCTATTCTATGATTTATCTTATGTCATTTGTATTCCCTGTATAATGTCTATGCATCAATAAACTAGGTTACCGTGGGTAAACATTTGGTGTCATTGCCTAGATGTACTCGGTAAGACAAGAACTAGATGGCGTATGGGAATTATGGGCCTAATATTTGGTGAGATTAACCCAGAGGCCAATGATGCATGTACGGAGCTCTACGAAGGAGAAGACAATATAATGAGGAAATCACTCAATTGAGAAGTGTTGGAATAAAATGACATGAATGAATAAAATAAAAATAAATAAATTGATGTGTTGATTATTTCCCTGTGGAGAAGTAAGAAAATAATTCATTCCCAATCAATTGAATAAAAATAGAAATAAGGAACTCGAGGAGGAGAAAACTGCTAGAAAATCCATACTCGCACAGTAGCAAGCCGAGCAAAGGGAGAGATTTAGAAGATGCACCAAAGGACTACTGAAGGGAGTAAGTGAATGCGAGGGTTTGGAGGAATCTGACTAGGAGGCTAGGAGAAGTGATGAGGACCACCTAGAGGAAACCAGAAGCTTGTTTGGTTCCTTAACCTTAACCCCACGAACATAAGAAAGAGAATCCCAAAGGAAGGAAGAAGAGGAAGCCACACGAAAGGGGCTCAGGATACCATTTCCACCATGAGTATCAAAGTGATAGAGGGGCACAGGGATCACAGTAGCCCACTAGGCCTGGATAGTTCCAGTAGTTTAGGGACATCAAGTGGTATGGTACCAAACATTTATGGGGTACCGACGCTAGTAGTACCATCCCTTCCTATAACACAACCCATGCTACAAACACAGTCGCCACCTAGAAAAGTAAACATGGCGACTAACAAGAAGAAGTTGTCGAAGTTCCATGGTGATGGAAAAGAGGATCCCATCTGACATTGTCACACATGTCAGACAATTTGGTCCACGAATGGAGTCGCTAACTAGGCACAGTGGATGAAATAGTTTTCGGCAACCCTCCTAGGGGTAGAAATCTATTAGCACTCTAACTTAGACAAAACCAGACTGACCACCTGGGACGCATTGAAGAAGGAATTCAAGAAGGAGTTTAGGCTCTTGAGAGATGACAATGAAATCCTATCTGAAATATATGGAACCAAGCAAGGGAAAAAGGAGATTGTGTGGACCTATGGCCACCAAATAAAGGAACTAGTGGGAAAGATGGAGAGTTAGCTAGCCGACGACTTGAAGAAAAGATGGTTTGTAGAAGGGCTAAAATAGAACCTCTAGAGGAAGATGAAGATAGTTCCTCCCACCTCATCTAATGATGCATATAACCGGTCCATGGACCTAGAAAGTGAGAACAAGACATAAAAAAAATATATACATCCTCTTTGTCGGACAATGACACTTTCGAAGAAGAAAGAAGCAGCGATGGTGGACCAAAGAAGAAGGTCATGACACTCCAAAAAGATATGGAGAGAATGTTAAAAGAATTCAAGACAATGATGGGGGTACAAGAAAAGATGATGAACTATGGTGCACAGACTATAAGGATAATGGCCACAACATGAAGTCACGAAGTGCACAAGTATTGTTCATAGAATAGGCCACAACATCCACACCAACAGGCACCTCCAAGCAAATAAAAACCATGACGTCATCCAGAGGCTGTCGGGATAACAAGCGAGGGGGAAATAATAATAGTAATAATAATAAAAACCAAATCTACATCCACTATGATGCCAAAGGGAGACCTATCATCCAGTGTAGGACCTATAGCAAATGGGGTTACTTCGCTCATGACTATAAAGCTGATGGTGCTTCCCCATGACACTTGTGTAAATGGTGTGGTCTCGGTGACCATAATGATGCACACTGTCCAAAGGGAGTGAAATTCATAGACATTGATAATACCATGCTCGTACTTATAAGGGGCTAAGAGAAGAAGGTCACATATTTGAATCCCTGTACGGAGATAGAGAGGGTACATGAAGAAAAAGAATCAATTGAGAAGGAGATGGTTGCACAACAAATGAGCACCCAAGAAGCTACCAGCACCTCACATACGAAGGTGGAGGAAACCATCCTAAGGTAGGTATTACAGATAGAGGTTCTTGTAAAACTCTAGGACCTCCTGGAGACCATACCACAATTAAGGACAGATATACTTAACATGGAACCATCACAACCTCCTCAGGTATCCAAAACTTCTCCAAGTCTTACCGCAGATCCTATGTTGTTGGTAATGAATAGTGGGTTTTACCCAGTGGTGGTTGAGATGGGTATCCTTGGCACCACTCTCATAGACACTATTGTAGGTGGAGGGTCCAGAGTAAATGTATTTCTAGAGGAGACATGGAAAAATTTGGAGAAACCCACGTTGTGGCCTCTGACATTCAGCCTGTTGGGAGCAGACCAACATGACATAAAACCCATCAGAACCCTCATGGCTCAATGCGTGATGATTGGGACACATCCCTTCATACTCAAATTTGTGGTGATCTCACTAAATAAAAAGGGGTATGATGCTATTTTGGGATGAGAGTGGCTCACCTCGACGAAGGTGAACCACAACTAGAAGTGGAACAAACTCACCATGGAGACTATAGGAAGGAAGTATGTGATTGATTTCCACGCGCAAATGGTGAGCGAGGAGTTAGCATATTTAGACTCAAAATATGAAGGAGAGAAATTGGGAGAAGATGGAGGGCAAAGAAGAATGGAGACCAATGATGAAGGGGTTTTGGAGTTGGAAGAATGTTCTGGGATGATGGAGATTCAATGAATGGCCTATTACATTGGAAAATGGAAGATTATGAGTTCTTCACACCATCTTGTAACATGCTAAGCATTAGGGAGGAGGAAGCCACCATTGCACACCAGCTTACGAAGGAAGAACCCATCAAATACTAGGAGGTAAAATCAAAGGGGAAAAACCTTGGTGATGACACTCATGTTGAAGATGGTTGGAACCCCGTGGCCACAACCTTCAAAATATTTATTCTCCTTCTTCTAATTTACGGGTGAGAAACTGTGGTTCCTATAGAATTTATGGTTCCAAGCATTGAGATCACCATTGAAAATAGACACTGTGACATGGAAAGCTTGAGGGAGCGGCTGCACACTCTCAATAAATTAGATGAAAGAAGAATGATAGTCCAATGGGCAACTGAGGTTGCAAAAAAATAGAAAAAATACAAGCACCTTCGTCAGATGAAGTTTACACCGGTCAATTGGTATTGAATTTTAATCGGCCAAATGAAATTAAACCTAGCAAATTCAAAGTAAAGTGGCTAGGCCCATATAAAATTTGGGAAGTTATCACAAATGGGGCAGTGAAGTTGTGGACACCCAATGCCTAGGCTATTACGGATGTAGTCAATGGGTCAAAATTGAAAATTTATCTTGAACGGCCAGAAAGAAGGCTCCACTCGCGTTCTGAGAATGATTGGACTAAAAAAAAAAAATTAAAAAAAATAATAATAGAGTGTTCATACGGTACTATACGACATCAAGTGTCGTACGGGTCTATATGACTTTAGTAATGACAAAATAAGTGGGAAAAAAATGAAAAGGAAAAGAAAAAAAAACATAGGGAATCGACTCTAGAAAGACCGTATGGCTGTACGGAAGGTGACTGGGCACAGAAAGAAGTTGTTGTATGGAATGTACGGTTGATATGGGAAGTGAAGTTGAGATAAAGCCATAACAGGCCGTACAATAGGAGAGAGATAGGAATGCAAAGTTTGTACAACCGTATGACACTCTGAGTCATAAAGAAGACCGTATGGCGATTTCAGCATGGGGAACCATCAACCGTACGACTATTGAAGCATTAGAGACTAGAAACAAGGCATTCGTACGGTGGGAGAAAGAAGTGAAATTAAAGGTGAGAATGACTGTACAACTATACATATGGAATATTGAGCTAGAGAAGGTGGCCATACATGAGAATTCATAAGAGAAGAAGATCATACGGCCTGGGAAGAATACACATGTGGAGAAGTAAAAGTCTGTACGACCTAGATTAAGTATGCATACAGGGAGATAAAGACTGTATGGTCTAGATAGAATGACTTGCACACTAAGAGGAGAACACAGTACAGATGGAAGTACTTGGAATGTGAGGAAACAAATAGAAGAATTTCATACAGATCCCAATAGCCAAGTCTGTACGGTATGGCCCGAAGGAAGAGAAGATGGCATAATACAAAAATAATTAGAGGGTCATACATCAAAGCCAGTTCAAAAAAAAAAAATAATGAGAACAAATAAAGAATAGTTGATATCGACACTAAAGGGAAGGACATAAGAAGGTAGTGAATAAAATATAGCTATTGGCCATTTTCACAAGCTCCATAAATGGTTGGCAGAAAGAGTATGGCATCAGAAGAACATCACAAAAAAGGTCTACCTCATGGACTTTTCTATGGGTTTGAAGGTGTTTCCCCTCGACCCCACCCAGGGTGCTACCCCCAGACCCTATGGGGCACTATCCCTCGACACCATTGGGGGAATTTACCCCAAAACCCCATTTTATTTTTGAGGTTCACTACAACCTAGAGTTTGGGGTACCAGCGTTGTCAGGGTAAGCATTGGGTTTGTTCTGCGTAGTGAGAAAGAAGTCTCAAGCTAAGCCTTGGAGGGGAATCCATAAGCCACCAAGGGATATGGATTTGGAGGTTGTGAAAACACAAAATTGAGAAGGTGAGACCCAGAGATGCTACAGGCATGAAGGAAATATCATTTTAGCAGGAGAATTGCAACACTTGGTAGAGGCTGAGACTGAGCAACATGTTTTGATTCTTGTATGTAGTGGTTTCTCATTCCTATTTTGTTTTGGTCCCAAACATTTTGTTGTCATCTAGAGATAAATTTTCTTTAGGGGGATGATGTTATCCATATAGTTGATTATGTTGTCAGGTGTTAGTTATGTTATGTATGCACCGATAGTACTTAGTTACTACTGGGGGTTGGGAACAGGTGATGACGTTTGGTCACACCGCTTTGGGTTTTATATAAGCAATGTACTTTCTCTCTGGATGAGAATATAATAGTGACAATTTTGGATGTACGCAAGTTATGAAAGATTTGGTACTCTTTGATCTATCTTATGTCATTTGTATTCCATGTATAATGTCTATGCATTAGTAACTAGGTTACCACAGGTAAACTGTTGGCAAGTTGACTTCATGAGGAAGCATGACTTATTTTGTGTTGTCAATCATGGAGACAAAGTCATACTAAGTTTCTGTCAAAGATAACTTAGAAGATAAAATGACTAAGTACAAAAATCAGGACAGATAGAGAGATACAAAGATCATCACATCAGCGCACGTGTTAGAGATCACACCAGAGCATGTGTGCTTTGGTATATACTATATGATGTATATACATGCTATATCTAGATGCACAATGTACGAAACATTAGTACGGAAAAGTTACAGGCAGATCAGTAGACCTGCAGTCCAGGAAATAGAGCATGGAAGCCGACTATAGTTTTGATCAGCGTGAATGATTTTGTAATGTAATGGCTAAGTGCCTTTAGTTATAAGTTTGTATTAATGTAATTAATTTTGTAGTAAACACACTTAGGCTGACTTGTTCAGAAGCGTTGTATATTTTGTTTTAAGGCCGACTAGTGTTATATTTTGGGTCACGCCTATTGAGTTGTAAATATATAAGTATGTAATATAATGTAATGTTACAAGCGTTGATTATCATGTAAGAGAAAGTTATAGAGGGATAGTACAATGAAGTTAGTATATGATATAGCTCTTTAAAGGAGTAAGAGAATTTGCGCATACACGAAACTAATCAGACAACAGTGTCATCACAGCAGTTCATTTTTGATATAGTGCATATCAATATTCAGAGGGTTGTAGCCTTCATCTTATTGGGCAGTGAGCCTAGGCAGTGAGCCATATACCTTTAACAGGGTTTTGTAAAAGACTCCTAACAGGGTCAGACCTTTAACCAGGTCATTGTACTCAATTTGTAAAGACTGCTTCTAACAGGGCAAAGGAACTTTAACAGGTTCATTATACCTAGTACAATATTTATGGGTACTAATCCCCACCGGATTTTTCATTTGATCAAGGTTCTCCGTAATCATATCATGTGTTATGTGTTCTTGTGTTATGTTTCTTTGGATGCTCATTTGATATATGTTTAATTGGCTGAAATATAATTAATAGATAAACACTGATTCACCCCCCCATCTCAATGTTTCTAACAATTGGTATCAGAACTCTGGTCCTCTGAAAGAAATTTTAACCACTTGAGGAGATCATGGACTCAGCTGAAGAAAAAAATTTAAAAAAGAATCTTGAAGCAGCTCTTGAAGATCTTGACAGATCTGAGAAGGAAAATGATGAACTAAGATTGAAAAATGATGGCTCTCAAATACTTATTAAAAGGCTAAGAAAAGATCTAAAAGATTGTTCTACAAGTGATCTAGGACAAATGGTCAAAAAGATTAATGAAGAGAATAAATCTCTAA
>MU227573.1:398587-417441 GCA_018584345.1 Thuja plicata
AAATCATAACTTGAGGGTCAAGAAAGCTTTATGTAAATGTTTTAAAGCATCCTAACAGATCTAAAACATATCTAACTAAAGATCAAGGTCAAGTTGTAAACCTTGGATCTAGAGTTAACTTGTGAAGTATGAATCAAGAATTGAGCTACAATCTAGTATAAATAGATGTTCAAATCAATTTTGATTTATGAATTCATTATTGTTGATAGCCACGATGAGAATCTAAGGAGAAGAAGGCAGAATTCATGAAAAATTCAGAAACAGATCATATCAGTTGTCAAGAACATACAGAGGCTACCAATGAGCAGACAAAGGTATTATTCAATCATGGAAGGATGATTACTCATACATAGGAAGCTTTATTGGATATGTTATCAGCAATTAGACATTGCATACATTATTAGATCAAAGACTTATGTAGTTGCATTCTAACAAGTGCATCACATCTAAAATCCTTTTGTAGAAGGTGGACTTAACCATTCTTTACAAATCGCTTAACAGAGTGCACACTTAACAGTGTTGCTAAAGCTTCAAATGAAGTAGATCTTAACAGGTCTCCACTGTAATACTCCTAACAGGATAGGTCATTAGAAGTGACCAATTGTAAGCCTTAACCGGCCCCTTCTTATCTGCAGATAGTGAATTCTTGTGGGTAACAATCCCCATCATAGTTTTTACTTCCTAACAGGATTTTTCTGCAATATCATATCTTGTGTCATGTGTTATCTATTTTCACAAATGTTTCTTTTATGGTTACATATTAAATAACTTATGATATGATTGCATATACATAAAGAAAGATGAACAGTTAGATAAGATAATTTATAAACTGATGATTAAGGGTTAATGGGCTAACCAAGAAAAGTTTTAGAGGTATTGATTCACCCCTCCCCTCTCATTACATCATTCCAATATAATTCCAACATCTCATACAAGGTGAATCAATCATTTTCCTTTTACATTATTTTCCTTTATGCAATTTCAATTCAATTTCAAGGTTGATTCCTAAATAGGGGTTTGACCAAGAAAAACCCCTTTCCACAACCTTTTTCCCTGTTTTTTGATGTGCAAGAATAGGATGTAGAGATGTGACTCTATATCTGGGTAGTGCATGTACAGTTGCATAATATGAGAAAGTTTCATTAGATTTTGCCAGGAACAAGTTGACTTGTTCCCCAAAATTTGACTTGTCCCTGCTATTTTTCAGTGAAAAGTTTAGGATAGTGACGGGGATCTCCTCTCCTAGAGCCTTCTAGCTCTCTCTAAGACCTTCTCTTGGTCTTCTTTAGGTTATCTATCTCTACCCTAACTTGAGGATTCATCTCTAATCCCCAATTTCACTAGGAGCTCTCCACCCACTTCAACCTCTTCACTAATCTCTCATCCATAACCTTTTTACATCCATGACTCAAATAGCCTCCTACCACTCCAATGGTGTCAAATCCTTAAGGATTAGTTTCCTAACTCCCTTTAGGTCTAATCCAATCCCTATGGATTCAATTTTTTGGATCCTTCACCCATTTTCCAATCGGGTTCCAAAATACTAGTCTTTTAGGCCTTGTAGCCTTTTTAGGCCTATTAGCCCTCCTAATCACTGAAAAGGTGATTTTTCTCCTAAAACCCCTTAACACCCTTAGAAAAAAATTGCATATTCTTTGTTGGGTTTTCCTCCCCTTCAATATTTTCTAGGTCTCTGATTCCAATCTTGTCTGTACAATGGACTTTCACCAAACCCCTAAAAATAAGGGTTTATAGGGCATGATGGTTGGGTTGGTTTCTTGAACTTCTTCCACCGATCTAATGAGCTCCTCTAAACTCCTCCTTCCATAAAATGGTCTGCACCTCATGCCCTGACACTCCACTATCATTGATTGGCACATACCAATCAACTAGCAATCATCATTGTTGATGCACTACTCAATCACCCTTGCCAAAATAGCTAGTACTTGCCTAGGGCCTGAAAGTTCTCAAGCTTCCCCTAAACAAACACACACTCCACAAGCCATATTTAAAAATTATATACAAGGCTCTAATATATTTCAATTGGTCATGGAGTTTGAACCACGAGAACACCAAGCAAAGCCCTCTTTTACATGATTGGACCAAAACTGGCCAGTGAACTCACAGAATGCAAGAAATTAAACAAAAGCTAACTAGAAAGAACAAATAACTAATCTAATGCTTCCAAGAAGTAATAAATTACATATAAAACACTCTCCATGCTTTCATTCAATCCATTCAATCCAATAAAGTGATGGATGATGGCTCTGTAGCTTAATTACACTACAAATTGGTTCTTCTCAAACACCAGTCCATGCAATATGAAATCTAACTGTCATATTAGGGTTTAAATAACCTTATATACTTCCATCCCACCTGTCTAGACCCTTTGGTTAGGATTTGGGCATCATAAGAGCCAATTCCTAAAATCTAGGAAATGTTGTCATGACAACTTTGACAACTTTTGTCAAAATGACACTTTCTCAACTTTGAGGGTCCTAATTGGTTCCAAACCTTACCAAATGACCTCAATTGACTTAATAAAATTAAAAACTTAAAAATATTCCCACTTTGGAACTTTGGTCAACCCTTTGACTTTTGGGTTGACTTCTAGGTTCTAGACCCCTAGAATCAACTAGACTCAACAACACACAAACCCTAATCTTTCCTAACACTAATCACACCTCAAAAAAACTCTAGGGACTTTATAGATTAGTCCTTATTCATGGATGGTTGGCCAAACCAACCTACAATCCAAAATGTCTAAAGATCTTCCTAAAGACCTTAGGGTGCTCCTGCACCATCCCCCCTGCAACAAGAGAGTTAAGGTACATGTGGTGTCATGAACTCCTCAATGATTCCATGCTTCTTGAAGTCACTCTCAGCTATCCAAGTGGCTTTTGACTCTGGTTGTTTTCTCCACTTTGTTGGTGCTATTTCATGTTTGAAATATGCCTTGTAAATTTCTTGAGGTCTCCTGTCATCTATGATGTCCAAGGTTTTAAAATCATGGTTAAAATTATTCTCATGCCTCTGCAAAATTTGTTCTTACCCTTGACCTAGTTGAAAATGCTGAAAAATGTCTAAACCCTCAAGTATATGTTATAACCCTATTCAAACTTGAATCTAAATGCCCTAAGTGTCTTGGCAGGTTTTATTTTTGCATTGCTTTTTTAGTCACTTAAGTTGTCATAAGTCATGTGTTCATGTTAAAAGGGTTGTGTTATAAAGTTGTGTTATCCTAACCACTTTAATATTTCCTAAGTCATGCCGCTGAGAAAATCCTTTTATTACATTGTCTTATGTAGTGAGAAAATGTTTTTTCATTGGACAGCCCACTCAATAGCTTAGTCCAAAACCAATCGGCATCTATCGGTTAAGTCATTAAGCCATGGTGTCATGTTTCCTTGGTGGGGCTGAAATTCATAAAGGTTCTCAGTTACACAATGGACAAGTTAAGAAATAATCGACGATCCGCTTAAACGCTTAAACGCAAAATTGCAGCATCTAATGGATAAGTGATTAAGTGGTGCCGACATGTGTCCTATGAATTAGTGTGGGTCCAGTCATAGATAGCATGAAGATGAATAAAGACCAGAAATATATAACAGTGAGCGTAATTTCTTATATCCAAAATTCTCGACATCTATTAGAAAAGCCATTAAGCGATGTTGACATCTGGCAGTTGGTGGACTCGGATACTCAAAGCTGGCGATAATTAAAGATCAGTTAACTTGTTTCCCATCCAATGGTTAGCTTATTGAATTAACTAAAAAGTGAACAAAATCTAAAGAGTAAGCCATTAAGCGGTAGTGACATGTGTCCTAGATAAACAGTTCCTTCTAGGAAAATAAGGTAGCCGTTAGATGAAGAAAATGATGTTCAATATCTACAGCTTAAATTAAAAGTTGTCAAAATGAGTTGCAGAAAGTTGTTAAGCCACAAAATTAAAGCTTGTGAATTGATTGCAAAACATGTGGCTACTCTAGCTGAATTCAATTCAAATGACTAATTTGATTGAATCCGTAAAATTGGTTAAGTCAACTTGTAGTTACAATAATTCACCAAAGTCATTCGAGCAAAAAATAGAATTACAGAGGTAATTAGCTCCATGCGAAAAATTTGTAGAATGGGTAAGCTTTTTTTATTCACCAGCATTCAGGTTCTTAGTAATATTTGTATTTCAAAAGGGTTTTTGGAATTCTTGTCTCAAAATCTGAATTCATATCGAAAAAACCCTAGATTCAGAATGGCCCCTAGGATTGAAATTTCTGGAGAAGTAGACTACCAAAAGAGAAATGTTAGGGAGGATTTGTTGCAAAAACTAAAAGGATCCACAGGAGATTCTACTCAAATAAAGAGAATAGTTCCATCACATCCCTGTTTCAAAATTGGACAAGGCTTGTATGATTCTGGTAGATGGGCAAAAGATGTTAAAACCAATTTTAATGGTCTTACTCTGTTTAGAATATCTTATAGCCAAAGGAATGCCCCTACCCCAGACTGTAACATTTGGGAGTTAGATGTGGGAAATTTGATAGCACCTGGGGTGTTTATGGATACTGATTTGTTCACTCTGATTGCAAACACTTATTACAAGGTGTCTAGGGTTGTTAGGGATACCCAGGGAAATGTGTTGTTGACTGTTTCAGCTGATGAGATTAGAAGAATTTTCAAGTTGAGTGACACCTCAACACATATGGATGATATTGACTTTGAATACTTTAAGGAAGTATACCAAACTCAGAGGGAGTATTACAGAGATGAGGCTCTAAAGGGATACTTCAACAAAATAGGTGACTTGGTCGTAGTAGGGCCTAGAACCCCATAACCATTTAACTTCGGCCTCTTTAATGGAAAAGCTAAGAAAATGTACAGTGCCCTATGCCAAGTTGTGGGAGAAGATGAAGATGTAATAATGCATGTCCACATAATTCTCATGGTGGTTCAGAATATGCATCCCCACCTATCAGTAGTCTTTGAATTTGCATCTTACATTGCACAAAAAATGCATGAAGGTTTGGCAGGAATCCAAGACAAAAACTTAAACCAATGGGATGGTATTCCCTTATGATGTATATGTTTTTGTCCAACAATGTTGATTTCTTTGACGAAGAGATGGAATTGATTAAGTCCCAAGGTGATGAGGATTTACCTATTCATATGTGGAGTGTTGATCTATCATGGGATAAAAAAGAGGTCAGTTATGTTAACTTTGATAGGGTTTTTGCCACTAGGCTTAAGTCATTACTATGTAATCAGAATGCCAGAATCCATGCAGACATGATGAAATTACTAAGACCCATGGAGTTTTCCCCAGAGCTAAAGATTTCCCATAATTGGAGAGATTTAATTTTATACCCTATTTCTACAGTGATTAGGGTTTATGGATTCAGAGGAACCCCTAATGTGCTACCCTACAGAGTCCCTTTGAAGATTGGGATAGCAGAGATTATTAGACAACTGGGTGGATTACATGAGGAAGCCCTAGCAGGAAAAATGAAGGGAAGCATTTTCCCTACCCTTACTAGAGCTCATCATTTCATCATAACAAAAGGGAAATGGACACAATTTGACAAGTACTTTGAGCCCTATCAAATTAGCAACATCTATATCTAGGTGTGCAGATAATGAGGACTTTATAATGGTTATGTTTAGAAAAAGAACCAAATGCTTGACATTAGAGCATCGGTTTAACTACCCTGAGGACATCATTAGAAATTATTTTGACCTAGGTGACCAAAAGATCAGAAAGGAGAAGTGGATGGTGTACAAGAAGTCTTTGGACTTTGTGCACAATTTTGATAAGTCTTATGAACCTCTCAAGGAGTTCTTCCCATGGTCTAAGAACATTGAGTCTTTAATGACTTTATTTGAGGGAATAATGCAGACCTTAAATGAGAAAAAGAAGAGGATAATGGAAGCTGAGCCAGAAAAGGCTCATGCTATTTTGAGTAAACTTTAGGAAGGAGGAGTAATCGTACCAGGGGATTATGTAGTATACAAGAGGAGAGGGTACACCACTATTATGCCCAAAGTTTATAAACCCTCTCAGCATAAAGGAAAGAGGCCAGCAAGTACTAGTGCCCAAGAATTACATTCTCCCAAGAGACAAAAGGTGGAAGGGGAAGAGCAAAAGAGTGAATTGTATTCTCCCACCTAGTCCCCCATGCATTTTGAAGATCAAGCCATTGTTGAGAAATTGGTTCAAATGAGGAGTACTAGAGAAGTTTTTTTCACTACCTAGGAATTACAAGAAGGGATGCCAGAGGCACCTAGGCATATGACTAATGACCTCACAATGGAAAAATTCATAGGTAAGGAATTAGATCCTGTGGCTAAGCAAGCTAGTGAAGAGTTTTTGTCAAATGACAACTTTGTCAAGGCTAGGGCATTCATCCAGCTTCTATGGAGAATTGACATTGATGAATTCAAAAATAAAGGCCAAAAGTTATAGGAAGCTCAGCCCAACTCTTCTAAAGATGATATAGAGAAGGAAGTTAAGTAGGATCTGGTATCTAAATTTGATAAGATCACCCCTAAAGAGGGTAGAGAATTGGTTAAAAAATAGGGAGTCCTCATCCTACCCCAGTGGGACTTAGCTGATGTAGTAGTTTTTGATGTTGTCTGAAAGGAAGCAAAACCACTAAGCATTGTTGGGACATCAATTGGTGCCCAGTTTAGTGAAGACCATGCAACATTGGTAATCTGGTCATTAAAAAAGAAAGACAAATGAAGAGTGAAGGAGGATGATGGGATTGAGGATACCAAAAGCCTCATTGTCAAGAGAGTTTCTGATACTTCAGGAACTGAAGTAGCAAATCTTGTTTTTCAAATAGCTAGCCTAAGCCTGAGGGTGGCTGAGAAAGAAAAAGAGGCTTATGATAGCCTAAATAAGAAATATGAAATTGTACTAAAGGCCTATAATTATGAAAGGGTGAAGTCCCTACAAAAGGATAACATGATAGCTATTCTAGAAGGGAAGAATATAGTTCATTTAATGCCCCAAATGATGATTACTCAGGGGCCTGACCAACCTTCCTCATCTAGTCCATTTGTGACTTATCCCCTATCCCTTGTGCCTTTAAGTCCTACTACCCAAGAGGCAATTGATGCTAAGAGAGCAGAACTAGAAGCTGAAAAGGATAGGATAATTAGTGAAAGATCAAGGTTGGAGAAATAAGGCAAGAGGGATCTTGAAGACTTCTTTGTGTATAAAAAAGTTGAGGAATTAGTAAAACAAAGGGGTATTGACAAGATATTTTCCAACCTTAAGAGATGTGCTAGTGAGGTTAACCTTTCTAATCTTTATTTTTTGGCAAAGAAGATTTCTAGCATCATAAGTGATCATGATGAGGGTAAGGAGCAATGGGATTTGATCATTGATAATTGGAAGGGGAAGGTATCCTATGTAAAATATTTTTACTCCCTCTCAAAGGAACAAAATAATATTGACATCATTTTGACAAGAACCCACAAATGTCTTAAATTGATGATTAACTTGGACACCAAGAAGAACATGGTCATCAAAAGGATAGAAACTTTGAGAGGAGAATTCTCTAGGGATAGATATGACATGTTTCCAAATATGTTCAAAAAGGATGGGAACATAAAGAATGAAGCCCTATGGCTAAGGCAACTGAATGAAGCACTAACCAGCGGGACTAAAAGTATTATTGCATTGGAAAATACAGGTTGGTTTGTGTTAACCATTGATATTCTCAATAAAGCCAAGGTATTTTTTGAATCATGTGAATCATAACTTGAGAAGGCCAATGTTGATTGGGAGGAATTCAATAGCCAGAAAGATGAGGTTCTCAGTTTCAGTTGGCCAAATGATGAAGTGTTCACCACATGGGTAAGCAAGTATGGTATAGTCACTCCAGTAGCATGAGGCAGTAATATAAGAATGACAACAAGAACCAATGAATCCAAGATATTTGGAGTAAAGAAAAGATTAAGGATTCTACATCAATAAAGAGGAAAAATCATATGATAAGGACCCAAAAACCTTAGAGAAGCTCCAAGCATTCAGGAAGCTATAGGACAAAGGATCACATAACTTGTAACAAGGAATTGTTATTCCCTCCGCCTGATTTTTGTCTCATCTGTAACATGTAATTTTGTCCTATAGCCTAGTCATCTGAAGCTTGTTGCATCCTTATTTTTCAAAAGGATTCCAAGATGACTAGGACTATCTACAAGTAGTAAGTTGTAATGTGTTGTGAAGGATGGTAAAACAAAAACTGCAAAGCAGACTTTTGAATTGTGTCTAAGCTTTGGTTTTGAGTCTTTTCAATGTACTGATATCAAGCTTATATTAATAAAATACAATGGAATCTCCATTTTGACACCAATGATGTCTTTTTTTATTTTCTCTTAGTTCTTGTATGTTCAATTTGTAAGGCAATTTGAGTATACTTGTTATAAGGTAGCCATGTCATTGTTTGTGAGTTGCTTTCAAGGAGAGTTTAAATCTTGTAGATAATTGCAGAGGGTTAGGATTTATGCAGGAATTTGATATAGGGGTGTGAGGATGAGAGGATAGTATGTAAGGAATTCCATCTAAGGTTTTGTTTGTATTTCAATTAATTATCCCTGATGTATGTATGTTTTATTTTGACTCTATGACCCATGATTAGGCACTGGCCAAAATGCTGACAAGTGGTTGTTATCATCAATCCAATATTAATCAATCTTTATATTTCTGTTATCTCAAATACATGTCTAGTTAATTGTACTTAGTATAATTCACTTTAGTGATTCCTTGAAGAGAGAATCAATAAGTTAACCTTCCTAGTTCTAAGAACTTAAAAAGAAGAAGGATTAAATAAATCCTTAATCCATTGTAAGATTCTCTATGAATCAGTGAATTTGAAGATAGGTACAGTGACCTGAGTTTATGGAGCTCAAAGTGAAGAAGGATAGCATCCTTGTTAATTATCCTTGTTCATGTATTAATCTAAGTTGGGAATAGAGGGTTAGGCATTTATTGTTGTTTCAATTGATTCCTACAAGAAAAAGAGCTAGCACACTTCACTAGATGCTCCATATAGACTTTGTGTCTTATCTTCTTCTTTACTCTTGAATCCAATATCTTTTCCACTTGTGGCTTGACTTGTTCCAAAGTCTTGAACTCGCCCATATCCTTATGCACCTTTTTACTGTACTAAAACTCATCTATATCTGGCCCCTTATACTTGATCAAATCCTTCACATTTAAGATTGGAGAAATTGACATCTCCTTGGGTAACTCCACCTTGTAAGCATTGGGTCCATACTTAGCCAATATCTTGCAAGGTCCAATTCTTTTCATTTTTAGCTTACTAGGTATTCCCTTTTGTAGTCTTTCCTTATTTAGGAACACCATTACTAACTCACCCACTTGAACCTGCAAATCTCTTCTTCCTTCATCTCTTTTTGCCTTCAACTTCTGATTGGCCTCCATTAAGGTCTTTTGCACTTGTTCATGAACTTCTTTCATTGATTGTGCAAATTCATCAGCATTTCCACTAACTCCCTCATATACTTTGAGGTCTCTAAGCTCCATCACACCCTTTGGATGTGCCTCATACATAATCTCAAATGAAATTTTCCCTGTATTCCTATTTGTGCTATCATTATAGGCAAATTATGCCTGTGGAATAACTTTCTCCCATCCTTCTCCATATTCCTTTGTTAGACATCTAAGCAAGTTCCCAAGAAATCTATTGATTACTTCAGTCTTCCCATCCATTTGAGGATGATAGGCAGATCCATGAGATAAATTTGTACCTAGTCTCTTCCATAAGGTCTTCCAAAAGTGCCCCATGAACTTCACATCCGTGTCTGCAACAATGCTCATTGGTAGGCCATGAATCCTCACTATCTCCTTGAAGAACAAGTAGGCAATATGGCTGGCATCATGTGTTGTTTTTCATGGTAGGAAGTGGCTCATTTTACTAAACCTATCTACCACTACAAACATGTTGTCTAAACCCGTTAGAGTCCTAGGTAACCCCACTATGAAGTCCATACTTATGCACTCCCAAGGTCTACTTGGGATGCGTAATGGCTGGTAAAGTCCTGCATTTGATGGAGTGCCTTTAGCTTTATAACATATGCCACACTGCTCCACATATCTTGTCACTTCCTCCTACATCTTTGGCCACCAATAGAACCTTTCCACTAAGTCCAATGTCTTATTTAGTCCAAAGTGTCCACTTAGGCTCCCATTATGTTTCTCCTAAATGAGGTTCTCCCTCATTGAGCATTTTGGAACACAAAGTTGATTTCCTTTGAATAGAAACCCATTATGCAATGTATACTCTACAAACTCACTATGAAAGTGATTCTCAAAATCTTTACACACTTTGTAAATCTTTGAGAAATCTAAATCTCCCTCATATAGATCTTTAAAACCTTCAACTCCTATACTTTTCAACTGAATCTCTTGGATGGTGAGTAGTCTCCTAGTAAGGGCATCTGTAGCTTTATTTTGCACCCCCTTCTTATGTTTATAGTGAAGGTGTATGACTATAGGAACTCCATCCATTTTATGTGCCTCAAGCTAAGCTTGTCTTGAGTGTTTATGTAACTCAATGCTTGGTTATCTGTAAATACAAAAAACTCTTTAGGCAATAGATAATTCCTCCACTTCTTTAGTGATTTCACAAGAGCATATAGCTCCAAGTCATAGGAAGAGTACCTAGACTTAGCCTCATTTAGTCTTTCATTGAAAAAGGCCATAGGCCTGCCTTCTTGGCTTAGGACAGCTCCTACTGCAATGTTTCTTGCATCACACTCCACAATGAATGGTTTTTCAAAGCTTGGTAACAATAATATAGGTTGAGTGGATACTTCTTGTTTCAACCTTTCAAACCCCTCATTAGTTGCCTTAGTCCAAATGAATTTAGTCTTCAATCCTCCTTTGATAGTCTCTAGGACTGGAGCACAAATCTCACTAAATCTCTTAATGAACTTCCTATAGAATTGGGCTAACCCATGGAAGCTCCTAACTTCAGTCCCTATCTTAAGAGTAGTCCAGTTCAATATGGCCTCCACTTTCTCTTTTTCCATTTTAAAGTCACCCTTGGAAACTACAAAACCAAGGTAGACTAACTCTTCTTTCATGAACTCACTCTTCTCAAGGTTTATGGTGAGTTTCTCCTCCTGTAACTTCTTCAACACTAACTCCAAGTGTTTCATATGATCCTCTTTGGTTTTACTGAATATGAGGATGTCATCTAAATAGACAACTACAAAAACTCCTATATAGTCCTTCAAGACCTCATTCATCACCCTCATAAAGGTGCTTGGTGCATTTGTAAGCCCAAAGGGCATAACTAACCATTCATATAACCCCTTTCTTGTCTTAAATGTAGACTTCCACTCATCACCTTCTTTCATCCTAATTTGATAGTACCCACTCTTCAAGTCAATTTTAGAGAAGAACTTAGCACCCCCCAAGAAATCCATCAAGTCTTCTATTCTAGGATTTGGAAATCTATACCTGATAGTTATCCTATTTATTTCCCTAGAATAAATATACATCCTCCACTTACCTCCCTTCTTAGGAGCCAACACCATTGGGACAACATAAGGCCTGATGCTTTTCCTAATCAATCCTTGATCCAAAAACTCTTGCTCCTACCTGGCTATCTCCTTGTTTTGCTCTGGTGTCATCTTGTATGTAGCTTGTTTGGAAAGGATGCTCCTATTATGAAGTCAATTTGATGACTTATCTCTCTCTTTGGTGGTAGTGAAGCTAGTGTACCTTCACATATTATTTCCTTGAACTGGTCCAACAACTCTCTCACTTCTTTTGGCATAGGTGCTTGCTTATGAGTCTCCTCCTCCTTTGGCTTTAGAAAAATTGCATAGCCAACTTCCTCATCCTTCATATCCCTTAGGAATTATTTTCCATTCATCAACATGGCATTGGATTCTTCCTTCTCCACTATGTCCTCTTCTATTAAAGACTATATTTTAAAAGTTACTCCATTTTTCTCGAAGGAGTACTTTTTATCTTTCCCATTATGGACAGCTTCTCTGTCATACTGCCATGGTCTTCCAAGAAATAGATGGAAAGAATCCATTGGAAACACATCACATAGTATACTATCCTATTACTTTCCAATGGAAAATTCTACCCACACTTGTTCATTCACCAAGATTTTTTGGCCCTTATTCAACCATGTAACTTTATAAGGACACACATGTGGGATTTTGGTGAGATTCAACTTCTCTACTACCTCCTTAGATATGAAATTATCTATTGACCCTAAATCAGTAATTACCTTGCACACTTGCCCTAATATCTTGCATTTTACTCTGAAAAGAGCCCTCCTCTTCTTGTGTTCATCTTTGGTGGGTGTCTTGATTAGTATTCTTCTCAACATAATGTGTTCTCCTTTCTCTAAATCTAGGCTTGCCTCTGATTGTTTAGATCAATCTTCTTCTTGGACATAAGCTATCTTCTTCTCCCCTTGTGAGGATGTTGGTTTATCCATACACCTATATGCAGGATGCCCCAACTATCCACAATTGTAGCATTTCATAGAAGAAAAGTGAGAGCTTCTCCCAAAACCTCCTGATCTTCCTCTGCCACTATTATAAGAAGTTCTTCCTCTATTATTGTATCCACCCCTACTGCTTGTTTCTTGTCCTTTCTCTGCATATCTAGAGTCACTTTTTCCTCTACTATCACTACCTCTACCACTTGAACCTCCTCTATGGCCACCTCTATTGTCTCTACCCCTTCTTCTACCTTTGGAGCTAGAATCCTGTCTCTTCTTGAGTTTATCTTCCAATTTCAAATCCATTTGGAAACAACTATGAATATAAGTTAGGGTAAATAGACTAAGTTCTTGAATGTTCCACCTTAATCCATTAAGGTATCTTGCAACTTTGATGCTCTCTGTCTCCTAGATTCTTGATCTAAGACAAATTTTTTGAAATTCTTTAGTCTAGACTGGCACATCTAGGTCTTTTTTCCTAAAGTTCTACCTCCTCTTATGCATTTGAATGCCATAATCTTTAGGAAGGTAATTCTCCTTCACCTTTGCAACCATTTTCTTCCAATTTTTTATGGGCTTCTTGCCCTCTTTCTCTCTTTCTTCCTGCAAGAACTTCCACCATGTGAGTGCTTTCCCTCTTAGCCTTGACTTGGATATTTTCACCTTTTATGCTTCTATAATCCCATCACACTCGAAGTGATTCTCCATCCATTCAAGCCATTCCATAACCATTTTAGTGTCCATCTTACCAGATAATACTAGTATTCCTTCTAGAGCCTTCCCACTCAATGCCTTGAGTGCTTTGAGAAATGGTTCCTAAGGTAGAAGAGGATTAGGCTCTAGTTCTAATTCATCTTCTACTAGTTTATTTCCTTTTTCTAACCCTTCATGCATTTATTCTCTCAACTTGCTAGCAGTCTCTACCACTTCTTCCATCTTGATCTTCATTTCCTCCATTGCTTCTTTAAGAAGCCTATTCTTGATTTGTTTCTCTGACAAATCCTTGGCCAACTCTGCATTGGTCACCATGATGTTCTCACCTATGGATTCACTCCACTCTGACATGCACTAATCCACTCCCAAGCCTTTCAATGACTCTGATACAAATTTGATGGGGAGATCCTCTCCTAGAGCCTTCTATATCTCTCTAATACCTTCTCTTGGTCTTCTTTAAGGTCTCTATCTCTACCCTAACCAGAGGATTCCTCTCTGATCCCAATTTCACTAGGAGCTCTCCACCCACTTCAACCTCTTCACTAATCTCTCCTCCATAACCTTTTTGCATCCATGGCACAACTATTCTCCTACCACTCCAAATGTTTCAACTCCTTAAGGATTGGTTTCCTAACTCCCTTTAGGTCTAATCCAACCCCTATGGATTCAATTTTGTGGATCCTTCACCCATTTTCCAATCGGGTTCCAAAATACTAGTCTTTTAGGTATTGTAGCCTTTTTAGGCCTATTAGCCCTCCTAATCACTGAAAAGGTGATATTTCTCCTAAAACCTTGTTGGTACTCTCAAATTTGGCACAAATTTAGAGTGACCATTTTGAAATGTTCTATAAGGCAAGGTGAGTACCCCTGAAAAGCTTTTGTGAGAAGGCTTAGCGTGAATGCTTGTAGAAGGCAACCTGATGATTTTCATGATATATCACTTGGGAAGTGGGTTCAGTACCTTTCATTTGACATATGTAGTAGGTTCCATCTCCTAAATTTCAAATCTGACATGTTTAGGGAGTAGTCATTTTGAGATGTTCACTTAAATCTGCATTTTCGCCTAAGTGTCACTCTATTGTAACAAGCCTACTTTGCATTTGAATAGCTTGCATCCTTTTGAGTTTCATAGCCCACTACTTTGGGAATGTTTAATATGTATATCAAAGAGCTTATGTTCCAAATCCCAAGGCATTTTGAATCCATTTGATAAGTTTTCAATTTCCCCAAAGTTGGTCTTGTAGAACTGTCATGTTTCTCTGTTATGCCCAGATTGCTGAATAGCCTACTTTGAGGTCTTTAAAAATGTATCTAGTTGAATGCATTTTATAATTGAATTTTCCCCCATGTTGAAAACATGATAGTGTACTTACTCGAAGAGTTTTATATTCATGCCAATCCATTTGTCCACTTTCCCAGCTTGATTCCAAATCCAAATTTTGTATATCCAATGAGTTTAAAATTAGAAAAATTGTAGGATGCTAACTTTGCAGATTGATGCCGATCGATCAGCTCACCCTCAGTGAAAGATAGTTGAAGATTCATGTTCCATGTGTGAAGGTGAATCAAGTCCCAGAGGTTCAAATTTTGAAGGTTCCTTTTGATGGATTTGCAAATTCAATATCAGAGACAGTTTGTGCAGTTTGCAGTATAGAACATAATAGAAGTTTGCAGAATGATCATTTTCAAAGGGTGATAACTTTTTGTCTGAAATTTTTTATCAAGAACTGATTGTGGCATCATTCTCATGGCATGTAATTGTACTACTTGGTCCTATGGTGAATTCTCAGAGGATATCTTGCTAATCTTTCAATGACCGATTCGGATGAAGTTTATGTTGTTTCAGCATTTTGCACTTACACTATTTTCTGAATTGGTAAAGTTTGATCATTTGGATCTTGCACCTGAGGATGAATCTAGAAAATCCATTTTGCACATGTATTCAATGTGGATGAATGAGTTATTCTACCAAGTGATAGAGCTTCAGGAGGCAATCTGATGACTTTCCAAGTTGCATTACCGGCAGGGTTTGCACAAGTTTAAATTCGGATAGTTACAGAATATAACGAAATGACATACTTTGAAAATTATTATCTTTTGGATAAAGTTTTTTCAAAGCCAGTATAGTTAATGGAAACTATTCGTATGCTGGAGAAGAATGTAGTGTCCAAACCCCATGGTTGCAAAGTATTTTTTAGTCAGTTTTCAAAGCTTGTTTCGGAAGCTACTTTCCATTAATGAATTCAATTTGCAAGATTATGAAATTCAATTTAAGTAATTTCAAATTGGCTAATCCAAGTTGCATAGTTGATTGAAGTTTGGTATGTCAAAGTCTAAAGTGGCATTCAAGTGTGTTGACTATGGAAGAAATTTAAAAAACATTTCAAATAACAATACAGAGCATGTTGTGCCCAGCTAAGGAGGAGAGGTTTTTAAAAGTTTTAAATTATAAATGGAAAAATAAAACCATGGAAAGGGGAGCCCAGCCCTATGGATAAGATTAGAGGTATTAACTAGAAAAAAGGCAAGGCCATGGGTGAGCAGCTTGCTGGGGTTTTCAAAAAATTGAAAAATGCAAAATACAAGAGCACAGCCAGCCACTTTTTTGGTCATATCTCAAGAACTACAAACTGGGTCGGGCTAAATTTTGGATATGAATGAAACAATCATGCCTGAAATCTATAGTAAAAATTTTAGACAAATCCAAGTTGAAACACAAAATTTATGGCTCTCTGAGTATTTATATACTAAAGCACTTAGTATATGATTTGAAGAAAGAACCAAGAGGCCATTTGGTGGGCCTCTTGGTTGAAAATTTCAAAATACTAGTGGACCCATTATTTTGGAGTAAAAATGCATAAAGGCTTGTCTCCAAGTCTCCCAATAATTTCATGGTTATAAAATTCATTCAGAGACTTGGAGACTAAAGCTTGTCTCCAGGTCTCCAGATCAAATCGTGGTTAAGAAAAAGATTATGAGACTTAGAGACTACATTGTGCAAAGTAACCGCAGTTAAGGAATGGTAAATGTATGGTATAGTTAAGCTTAGCTAGTCTCCAAGTCTCTATAAGAAACCATAGTTAGTCAATTCATTCAGAGACTTAGAGACTAAGTTAGTCTCCAGACAGACTCAAGGTCAAGAAAATTATTCAGAGACTTGGAGACTGAAGGTTGTCTCCGAGTCTCCAAATCTAACCAGAGCTAAAGGAATTAGTCAGAGACTCAGAGACATAGAGGAAATGATAACTGTGGTTAAGGTGTAGTCAGAGAGCATGGTCAAGTTCTAAATTAGTCTCCAAGTCTCCAAATCCAAGAAAGTTACTTAGAGACTTAGAGACTAAAGGCTTGTCTCCAAGTCTCCAAATCAAATCATAGTTGAAGAAATCTTTCAGAGACTTAGAGACAATGAGAAAAAGTGAACTAGGGTTAAAGGTGAGTTAGTATATGATTTGAAGAAAGAACCAAGAGGCCATTTGGTGGGCCTCTTGGTTGAAAATTTTGAAATACAGGTGGGCCCCATTATTTTGGAGTAAAAATGCATAAAGGCTTGTCTCCAAGTCTCCCAATAATTTCATGGTTAGAAAATTCGTTCAGAGACTTGGAGACTAAATCTTGTCTCCAGGTCTCCACATCAAACCATGGTTAAGAAAAATATTATGAGACTTAGAGACTACATTGTGCAAAGTAACCGCAGTTAAGGAATGGTAAATGTATGGTCGAGTTAAGCTTAGCTAGTCTCCAAGTCTCCACAAGAAACCATAGTTAGTCAATTAATTTAGAGACTTAGAGACTAAGTTAGTCTCCAAGTCTCCAGATAGACTCAAGGTTAAGAAAATTAATCAGAGACTTGGAGACTGAAGGTTGTCTCTAAGTCTCCAGATCTAACTGTAAGGAAACTCAGGTGCAAAAACAGCTTCCTACACTAATCTCTAAAGGAAAGTATTGTGCAAATTCTTTAAAATCCTTACAATTTTAGATTTGTTAACTACTTTAAAAATGATATTGTAGTCATATACCATGCACATATAAAATAGAGAATGACACAATGATTCACCCTAGGGAAAACCTTTTGGTAAAAAACCCCAGCACTCCAAAACCTACACAATGTATTATCTTCAACACAGCGGTTACAACACACTTGCAATGCAAGTTCTTTCAGGAGACAATCGACACTCAAAGACAAATCTAGTAGCACCAGATCATACCAACAATACACTCTTTCCTATCACCTCCTGTAACCCTAAAAATGCTTATATCATGCACTTTCCTTTTTAGGGCAACTTCCAAAGATAGCCGCATTAGGGTTTTACCATTCTCTGAGAAAATAGGAACCCTAAAAAAATTTCGGGCCGATGCCCCAAACCCCATGATTTTGGAAGAGTGTACAGTACTCAACTTTATCAATTGCCACATGTCTTGCATGTCTTCACCCATCATTGAATCTTTTATAAACATCTCTTACTTGTCATAGGAATCCATCATAACCGTTTCAGCCATGATCTCCTTACACACAATTCAAGATGCCAACACATCAAGTAGAGTGAGACATCAACATGCCAACTAGACATGTACACTCACACTTAATTACATTATTTGGAAGAAATACATTTTACAAAATAAATAATAAGAATAGGAATTATCCAAGGTTGAGACACCTTATTCCTAACATTCTCCCACTTGTCGAACACCTTGTAAGAGTAATAGGAACATAATAGGAACTAACCGCTATAGGCCAAAAGGCCCATAGACTCCGAACACCATCTAAACTTCATAGTGCCCACTGGTTTCATTAATGCATCTGCAACATTCTTCACAGTATCTACCTTCTCCAAATTTACCTTTCTATCTTCCACCATATCTCTCACAAAGTGAAACTGCACATCAATGTGCTTTGTTCTGGCATGGAAAGTTGGATTCTTTGCAAGGCAAATAGCGCTTTGACTGTCACACCAAATAGTAATATGTTCTGCATCAACACCAACATCAAAACATGACCTCCTAAGTCAAATGGCTTCCTTACAAGCATGAGTAGCATCCATGTACTCAGCTTCTATAGTGGACAAAGAAACCATAGGTTGTCACTTACTCATCCAACTGATGGCACCACCAAACATAGTGAACACATAAGCACTGGTGGATCTCCTGCTGTTAATATCACCTGCCTAATCTGAATCCACAAAACTGTGTATACAAACTGAATGCGGAGATCCAAAAGAGTTACCATGATAACATATGGAGTAATCTGATGTACCCCTCAAATATCTAAATACTCGCTTAACTGCATCCCAATGTACCTGTCTAGGGTTAGCCATAAACTGACTTAGGAATCTCACTGCTTGGGAAATGTCTGGTCTAGTATAGACCATAGCATACATAAGACTACTAACTGCACTAGCATAAGGTACTCTACTCATGTCCAACCACCTCACTAGGACATTTTGGACAATCATCTATAGATAACTTTGTTCCCACTAAAATAGGAACACATAGTGGTCTACAATCTTCCATGTTGAACTTGTCCAACACAGACTTCACATACTTACTCTGACTCAACCAAAGTTTTTTGTTAGACCTGTCTCTACTGATTTCCATACCCAAGATGTACCTTGCTGCCCCAAGATCTTTCATCTCAAACTGTGCTGA
>MU227573.1:419523-453536 GCA_018584345.1 Thuja plicata
AAGAAATCTGATAGTGACCCTTCCGTGTCCAACTATCTTTAGGTGAGAATCATCACCCAAGTACACCTTTCCACCATCAAACTCTTCATATTTTGAGAACTAGTTTCGATGAGAGGTCATGTGAAAATAAACACCCGAGTCTACCAACCACACATCATCAGATGCATGGGCTACCAAAGCTACAATAAAAGCATCTCCATCTTCTTGAGATTTTTTAAAAGCTAAATTTGAGCCTTTCTTCTTCTTCTTCGGTTCTTTGCAGTCCCTCTGGAAGTGCCCAGATTTATCATAGTTCCAAAATTTTTCCTTGGACTTTCTAGGAGTCTTAGAACTCCCACGGGGTTTGGATCTTCCCTTCTTTGACTTATTGTCATTCTGCTTTCCTTTGTCATTGGATCTCCTGCGAACAACAAGGGCTTCCTTAGACGAATCTAAAGTCTTTCTTTGCATCTCCTTAGATAGCAGTGAAGACACCACATCATCCATACAGAATGTGACTATAGTACTTTTGAGAGCCATCACAAGATGGTCCCACAAATCTAGCAAGGAACAGAGTAGGGTCATACATCAATCCTCCTCCTCAATCTTGGCACCAGATGATGCCAACTGTGTAATCAATAAATTGAATGTGTTGAGATGATTAGTTACAGATCTACCTTCCTCCATTCTTAAAGAATATAAATTATTTCTCATGAACAACTTATTCACCAGAGATTTGGCCTGATACACAGACCCAAGCCGTTTCCACAAAGAATTTGCAGTAGTCTCATCAAGAACATTCAGAAGAATGAAATCTACTAGACAGAGTCTGATGAGCCCCTTAGCCTTCTGATCCTTGATCTCCCAATCCTCTTGAGATATCATTGTAGGTCTCACATCAAGTGAAGTAGCCTCCCATAGATTGTGGTCTTCAAGCATGTCTTCCATCTTGAGTTTCTATAACTCGAAATTAGTGCCATTAAATTTCTCCACCTCCATTCTACTATATGAGGAACTTGCCATCTCAATCTACAAATAAGATTCAGAATGCTCTGCACAAAAAAATCCCACTCAACTTGAGATTAGCTCAAAAAACCCTACCCAACAACTAGGATCAAAAGTTGATTAGGCTCTGATACCACTTGTAAGGAAACTCAGGTGCGGAAACAACTTCCTACACTAATCTCTAAAGGAAATTATTGTGCAAATTCTTTTAAATCCTTACAATTTTAGATTCATTAACTACTTTAACAATGATATTGTAGTCATATGCCATGCATACAGAATATAGAGAATGACACAATGATTTACCCTGGGGAAAACCTTTCGGTAAAAAACCCCAGCACTCCAAAACCTGCATAATGTATTATCTTCAACACAATGGTTACAACACACTTGCAATGCAATTTCTTTTAGGAGACAATCGACACTCAAAAACAAATCCAGTAGCACCAAATCATACCAACAATACACTTTTTCCTATCACCTCCTGCAACTCTAAAAAACTCTTATATCATGCGCTTTCCTTTTTAGGGCAACTTCCAAAGATAGCCATATTAGGGTTTTACCATTCTCTAAGAAAATAGGAACCCTAAAAAAAATTGCAGGCCGATGCCTCGAACCCCACGATTGTGGAAGAGTGTACAGTACTCAACTTTATCACTTGCCACATGTCTTGCATGTCTTCACCTGTCATTGAATCTTCTAGAAATAGCTCTTATGTGTCATAGGAATCTGTCATAAACATTTCAGCCATGATCTCCTTACACACAATTCAAGATGCTGACACATCAAGTGGAGTGACACATCAACATGCCAACTAGACATGTACACTCACACTTAATTACATTATTTGCAAGAAATACATTTTACAAAAAAAATAATAAGAATAGGAATTATCCAAGGTTGAGACACCTTATTCCTAAAACTAACCAAAGTTAAAGGAATTATTCAGAGACTCAGAGACATAGAGGAAATGATAAATATGGTTAAGGTGTGGCCAGAGAGCATGGTCAAGTTATGAAGTAGTCTCCAAAGCCAAGAAAGTTACTTAGAGACTTAGAGACTAAAGGCTTATCTCCAAGTCTCCAAATCAAATCATAGTTGAAGAAATCTTTCAGAGACTTAGAGACAATGAGAAAAAGTGAACTAGGGTTAAAGGTGAGTTAAGAAATTAGTTAAAAGGTAGCAAATCAACATGTGACAAGTGCCAAAATCTGGTGACTTCTGGGCTTAAAAGGCATAAATTCAAAATTTTCAAAATTGATCAATGGTTCAAATGTATAGTTTGATGCAATATTTTATTTTGCAAAGTATTTGAAAATGCATTCTGGGAAGAATTTTCAACACAGAGGAAATCAGATTTTTTGTAGAAGCATGACAAATTTGGACAGAATGAAGCTCAGATTATGGAGATCAAATTTGCACAGAAAGAAGAGATAAAATACATATATTTCATTTGCAGAATCAGATTCATATTTTCTTTCCTGGAGATTTTTTGAAGAAGAGTGAAATTAGATTTTCTTAGATTAATATCAGATTTGGAAAGCTTCTCAGTGGCAGAATGAAAGAGTTATAAAGAGGATAAGAATCAAATTTTTAAAAGACAGACGGAGTCAGACATTAATGAAATATATCAAATATTTTAAAGAGTTGAAATGCAAGTAAAATCAGATTTTGAAGTCATCGAGAAGGATCAGAGTTTTTGGAAAAGAAGGAATGAGTGAGATCAGATTTGTAAAAGAGACAGGTGTTCATCAGACATGATTCCTAGGGTTTCTTCTGCTTCTATTTATTCTCCTCTTCTCTCTATTTTTCTGGTTCTAGTTGTTGTTCTATTTTTGGGGGGCTCTGAGCCTGTTCAGTCTCCTCTAAAATTTTAGAGCAGGTCCCAAGTTGTAGAAATTTTACCGCAAGGAAGATTCTAAATTTTGTTTATTCTCTTGATCTTCTTGTCTAGATATGTGAAATAGAATTTAACAATGAAATAAAGTGTAGTTTTTCCTCTTCCATATTGTTGTTGTCTCTATATATTTGTGTGCATAGCTCTAGTATGTTTAGTTTGTAAGGCATCTTAAACATACCGGTTACAAGGTAGCTTGTCTAATTTATTATGAGTTTCTTTCAAGGAGAGAACTAAGTTTCATAAGTGATTCAAGAGGGTTGGTCAGAAATGTGAGGATTTGATACAGTAGTATGGAAATGAGAGGATAGTTTGTAAGGCATTCTATCTTAGCTACATATAGTTTGTAAGGCATTCTATAGTATCTTCATTAGTTTGTTCCCGTGGATTCATATTTTCATTGACTCTTTGCCCAAGGAGTAGGCACTAGTCTAGGGTTTGATAAGCAAGGATTTATTCATCCAATAACATCAATCAAATATACTTCAGTTACTAAAAACACATAAGTTGAATTCAAGTGGATTGTGTCAACCAGAGACAATTCAGTTTGCTGATTCCTTCAAGAGAGAATCAAACTAGGTTACCCTTCCTGAGGTTCATCATGAACTGAAAAAATAAGGATAAACATCCTTGTGCCACTATTATTTGTTATTATAGTCATATTATTCCTTGTCAAGCTCTATTTCAGATTGTTTTCAGTAATTTGAAGAGTGGTATCTTATTGATATAATCAGAAACATAATAACATAGCAGTGAAGACCCTATCCACCATTTGAAGTTTACTTGAAACATAGTAAATTATCTAGGCAATACCCATCTGAGTCCTGCGGAGCTCAAAGAAGAAGGAGGATATTATCCAATCCTCATTAATTAGGCTTTTCTTGCAGCATATAGGAGTTTTGCATTCAAGTATTCAAGTATGTTGTCATCTTAAGAAGGCCTTGCAAGAAAAAACCCTAACAAACCCCTTAACACCCCTATAAATAAATTGCATATTCTTTATGGGTTTTTCCTCTCCTTCAAGATTTTCTAGGTCTCTGATTCCAATCTTGTTCATACAATGGACTTTCACCAAACCCCTAAAAATAAGGGTTTCTAGGGCATGATGGCTAGGTTGGTTTATTGAACTTCTTCCACCAATATAATGAGCTCCTTTGAACTCCTCCTTCCATAAAATGGTCTGAATCTCATGCCCCTACACTCCACTATCATTTATTGGCACATACCAATCAACTGGCAATCATCATTGTTGTTGCACTACTCAGTCACCCTAGCCAGAATAGCTAGTACTCGCCTAGGGCCTGAAAGTTCTCAAGCTTCCCCTGCACACACACACACACTCCACAAGACATTTAAAAATTATATAAAATTTTCTAATGTATTCCAAGTGGTCATGGAGTTTTAACCATAGGAACACCAAGCAAAGCCCTGTTTTACATGACTGGACCAAAACTAGCTAGTGAACTCACAAAATGCAAGAAATTAAACAAAAGCTAACCAGAAAGAACAACTAACTAATCTAATGCCTCCAAGAACTAATAAATTACATTTCAAACACTCTCTATGCTTTCATTCAATCCATTTGATCCAATAAAGTGATGGATGAAGGCTTTGTAGCTTAATTACACTGCAAATTGGTTCTTCTCAAACACCAGTCTGTACAGTATGAAATATAACTATCATATTAGGGTTTAAATAACCTTATATACTTCCATCCTACCTCTCTAGAACCTATGGTTTGGATTTGGGCATCATAAGAGCCTATTCCTGAAATCTAGGAAATGTTGTCATGACAACTTTGACAACTTTTGTCAAAATGACACTTTCTCAACTTTGAGGGTCCTAATTGTTTCCAAACCTTACCAAATGACCTCAATTGACTTAATAAAATTAAAAAATTAAAAATATTCCCACTTTGGAACTTTGGTCAACCCTTTGACTTTTGGGTTGACTTCTAGGTTCTAGACCCCTAGAATCAACTAGACTCAACAACACGCAAACCCTAATCTTTCCTAACACTAATTACACCTCAAAACACTCTAGGGACTTTATAGATTAGTCATTATTCATGGATGGTTTGCCAAACTAAACTACAATCCAAAATGTCTAAAGATGTTTCTAAAGACCTTAGGGTGCTCCTGCACTAGACAGATAGATTGAAATCCATATTTCCCATATCTGTAGTTACAACAGGATTAGAGATTTTGACGACAGTCAAATTCAGATTCAAAGTTCTATGTTTTCCATCTTGTTTCCAGGTGCACTTATTCTTCCTTATTTTCCTTTGCACTTAATTTATTATATTATATCTATCCTTCATAATTTTTCATAAAACATCTATCCCCCTAAACAAATCAAAATCCCCCTTTGGTCATAGATCTTGCGCTAGCGACTTCCTCTTTTTGGTTGTGCTAATCAGGTTTTGGCTTAAGGGTGGTTTTGTATTACAATGTACATAAGGTCTTGGTGAGTGATTTACATCTTATCATTTCTCACCATTTTTTTCTATACACAAAGTATATCAGATGGATGTGAAATTTTCATTCCTGAATGGAGAAATGAAAGAGTTGAGCATAAAAAAATTGGAAGGCTTCAAGCTATTTGAAGATCCAAATATTGTTTTCAAGTTGAAAAAGGCACTATATGGATTGAAGAAAGATCCCTGAGATTTTTATGCAACACTTGACAAGTATTTTCTAAGGGAAAGGATTTCAAAAAGGTAGTGTTGATAATAATCTCTATTTTAAATTTGAATCAAATGCTATCTTGATTATAGTTGTTTATGTTGATGATATGATATTTGGAGGTAATGATGGCATGTGTAAGAAACTTTCTAAGGAAATGCAAAAGGAATTTTAAATGTCCATGATTGGGGAATGAACTTCTTTTTAGGCTTACAATTTAATCATAAAAGTGAAGATATCTTCATTTCACAATCAAAGTATATGAAGGAAATGTTGAAAACTTTGGAATAGAAAATGCTAAACTAGTATGCAGACCTATAGTTACTGGTTTTAAGTAGATAAAAGATGATGAATCTCCTAAGGCTGACGACAGAAAATACAAATCAATGATTGGAAAACTATTATACCCAACTGCAACGAGATCGAATATCATGCATCTCATTTTTCTTATAGCCACATTTCAACAAGATCCCAAAGAATCTGATGTTGTAGATATAATAAAAATTAGATAATTGTAAGGGATTGAATATTTTGGACTCTATTACCCCAAAAAATTAGACTTTACCATGATGTCTTATACAAATGTTGATTGGGACATATGTGTTGATGAAAGGAAGAGTACTAGTGGAGGTGCATTATTTCTTGGACCTAGATTAGTTGCTTGGTTTAGTAAGAAACAAGATTATGTGTCTCTATCTACTGTTGAAGTTGAATACATTCTTGTTTCTTTATATTGCACTTAGATACCGTGTGTTGGTTAACAAATTTGTCCTTATGAAAAATATCTGATTTGTAAAGAATCTAAACCCATTTAGGTAAGAACAAATTATTAACAACAGATGAATTAACCACTCAGAGTTAATTCTCTGTATTTGTTGGTACAAATCCCTCTAAAAATATATTTATGTTATTTGAAATAAGATGAAGTAAAATAAGCATTCATGAAACTTTTAACCAGAAATCATCTACAAAGGTGACATACATTCAACCATCATTATGAACCTAAACATAACAAGATTACATGTATACACCTCATGGAACTAAATCTATGACAAACTTATGCTATTAGAAAAATGATCGGCATTCACCACTTAAAAATTCAAACTAAAATACACCAGGAACATAATAATAAAGATCACATAATATTTTATCCATAAATCATTTCCATTCCAATAGGAAACATAATTTAATTTGCCTCCAAACAACACATTAAAGGGAGATAAAACACAATATCATAAACCAAAAAATCTATTTATCTTTATCATTAATATCCAGTATAGTAGTAGAACATCTAACTTATTTCTAATCTCTAATTTCTAACATAAATTTTTTTTACCTTAATAGAGTTTTTTATTTTTCCATATATAGCCATGCAGGGCTTGAAAATAGTTATCAAAATTACACCCCCAGGAGTCATCATTTTAGCAGTTAAAAAAATTAACTAAAAGCATATCAAAATAAAAGAAACTAGCCCTAATGATTCAGATGCATCTTTCACATGGTCAACCAGTTGTCAGAGGGGTGTATCCAGGGAGCTTCTCTAACACTATCATAGTCAGACGTGTTTCTTTCCAGCTCTTATAAGTTGTTGTAAAATAAAAGATAACTTACTGATGTGTCAAGCCTATGCATGTTATACATTGCTTCCATACCTCCTTGTCCTTCCGGATCTGCGTAACTTTTTTTTCATGTAGGTTTAGATGATCCAACCCGATCATCAACATTGATTCGATGTGGGCTACCTTCAAGATATCACGTGCGCTGAGTGAATTTGATTCTTTGGACTCCTTCAAATTTTCCTATAGATCTTTGATTACCTCTTCACCGCTTCTTACCAGACCTCCATCATTCTCCATCATCTGGATGTCTATTTATTTCATATCACCCAGTGTGATATCTTTTATGACTTCCAATTCCTTTAGAAACTCATTTACTTCATCAATTCCTCATTCTATCATGACATTCCTCCATTCAATGCTGACTTTGGATACATACAATACCTTGTCATCTAGATCGGTTACAGGATTTTTAGCTAGAAACTTATTCATTCTATATTTCTTAGCCTCTTCCATCCATGTCACTCTTTCCTCCCATTTTCCCTTTTCTTCTTCCCAGGAGCTAATTTATGTTTCCAGCTTTTTGGTAACTCCTGAAGCACTCCTATGGGTATCACTTACATTGTTTATGTGTTTCACTACCTCAAGGGTCATGGAGTCTAATCAATCACCAATTTTTTTTTTCAATCATTTTGTTCCTCTGTATCTGATCCAAGAATTTTTGATTAATCAGGGATTTGACATCTAGTGTAGCATGAATTTCATAAATAGGTAGAGGACCTGGATTTTGAATTGCATGTATATACTTAACCATTTTCCCTAGGGCCTCTTTCATTTCCTTATTAGCTTTTGCATCTTTCTAGATTCTCGACTTGATCCTTTTGTTTGATTATTCAAATATTCTCATATCCATCTCCCTCGTTCCTTTTCCAAGATCATCCTTTTGTATTTCATAGTCCTAGATAGATATTTTACTCTAATCTTTACCTATGACTGGTTTGTCTATATCAGCCATCTAGTGACTTGTACCCTCAGCAAAATTCAGCCTAGATTCCATTTATGGCTTGTTACCCTTTGGAATCTTTCCAAGGAATTTTCTCACCATGTCCTTGAATGGGATTGAAATAGGGACAATTCTCCTCTTCTTTTTAATATACAAATCCAGCCATTTGGGTGCCCCATAAGGCTTTGATTGGGGTGTTTGAATTTATGTGTTGTCTATCAAATATAGTAAGTCATTTTGACCATCCCCTACTTCTATTTTCTTCTCAGCATCCATCTTTGTTATTTTGGTTGCTATGATGGTTTTATCTTTCTTTGGTCTTCTTTCCTCCTCTATTGACTCTAGGTCTATCAGAATATTCAAACCTAGCTATTGTTTATTATTTCTCTTACTCTATGAACAAGTTACCCAAGCAGGTAGTGAGGACTGAACTTTAACATGAACTTTTCTTAGAAAGGGTTCAGGTTCAACTTTGACTTCAATTGCACCTGCAACTGAGGATTCAATGATAGAGTTAGTGGAAGCAAAAATACTCTTGGGAGAGATTATCCACATAAAATTCTTTTGAGGAGTTGGCTTCCTGATGGTGGGGTTAGTCATTCATTGTTCCTCAAGCCATATTTCTATATGCTTGATTATATTGGAGGTTCTTGAATGTAGATTATATTCCTCCCTTTTATTCCAATCTATATTTGGAATAGGAAGACCTTGAACCTTTTTAATGTATTCAGAGTCTAACACTTCTTCGCCTTCTTTTTCTTCAACTCCATCAATATTCAATTTGAGATTTAAAATGACAATTTGTCTCAATGTCAATATAAACTACATCCTTCTCCACACTTTGAACTCATTAGATCGGTCTCCCCAAAAATCCTCTAACTCAGGTTGGTGCATGAATGTAGGGGCCAGGGAAAACTTTAGTGGTGAATATTCGCCATTTGGTGAATCTCTCATTTTTGCAACCTGAGATTTGGAGAATATAATGTGTATATTAGGTTTTCTATGTCACCTAGAATTTATAAATATTGGGTCAAATGCCCAGGGCCATCGCCTATTGGTTTATGTATTTTTATCCTTTCCTATCACAATATCGCCAATCAAATTAATTGTTTGACACTATAAATTGAAACATTTCACCTACAATTTCCAAAGCTTTTCGTAATTGACAACCATATTCACCAATATGTGGTTGATATTTAAGGTTAGGGTATAGGTTACATTACATGTGTCTATTTTGAAGACTTTCAATGAAACTTTATGACTTTGAAATTTTTTTCACAAAATAGATTTGACATGTGTCTCTATTTCGGAGACTTTTGGGGGAATCTTTGTATCCTTTTAAAACTTGGCCTGAAATAGAATTCCTTACATCCATCTGGGATCATCCAATGGTTATAAAAAGTAGGGTTGGTTCCTGTGGATTTTTTCTATAGAATTTTTCTTACTAATTGTGGCATTGGAGTAGTTGGCCTAGCTCTAAACAAGATAGTTTCTTTTTAGTTGTGGGTAGAAAGAGTCCCATTTGATTTGTATCAAACAAAGTAAAGTAATAAATTACTTTACAAAATTGGTATGTGTGCCTGTCACCGTGATTTTTTCAATAATGAAAGATTCACCAAGATTTTATAGAATTTTTATATAATTGAAAACAAAATCACCAGTACAACTAATATTTTTTCTATTCAAATTAAAAAGATTCACCAACAATATTAAATTTCCCTCCCCCCAAATAATTAAGGATTCGCTAGTATTTTACACCTTTTCAGAGAAGGGGGTTTCTTAAAGTTTTCCGTGGTAGGGGCTATGTTCAGATGAACCTGGGCAAAACCCTTTCTATAAAAATTGGATCTAGCATGATATGATTTTAGATTCAGGTCTTTGAATTCCTTCTCTAGGGTCATGGCATCTTGTACTGACCGACAATGATAGTAACCCAAGTCTATTGGGAAGACTACACCTTAACTCTTCTTTCCTTTGAGGTTTTTATCAACATGATCCATTTGTCAGATGATCTCCATTAAAACAAATTTATCTAAACAATATCTGGGCAGCTTCAAAGGTTCTCCTTCAAATCCCTTGACCCTGAGATAGGTAAACTTGGGAAATTGAATAAAGTGGCTACCATATACAACAATCAATTAAATAGCCTCATTTGAGAGTCTTTGATTCTCTTTACCTTGTAATTCAAAAAAAAGATGAGTCATAAACACATCATTAAGCCTTCTAAATTTCTCCACACTTTTGTTGTGTTGCAAATGTACATAGCACTCATCGATTTTTATCTCTTCATTCCATGATTCATGTGGGAGACCTTTCTAGTCTCTACAAAAGGATAGAATATAAATCAAGTATGAAGACATATGGAAATTATTCATGTTAGCTACCCTAATCAACTCCTCATGAAGTCCATTAGAAATGAATTCAGCCCACTCAATGAAATTGTCCACTCCTAAGATTTTTTGGATGAAACAGTACATCCAATCTTCCCACAAAAATGCATGAGGATTAACCTTTATCATGTTTAGAAATAACACCATATCTTTTAATCCCTTGATAAAAATTTTAATAGTTAATGGTCTGAGCAAATGAGAACCTCCTTTTTCTGGCTTTATCAACTAATTCTGAAAAATGGTGTAGTTGTACTCTTTCTTGTTAGCTAAAAAGCGACTGATGCCTTCCTCAATAGTTCATGCTTCATATGTCTCCTTGTGTGGGAATCTTAGGGTGGCCATTACTATTTTACAAATTATCTTAGCCAGAATACCTCTTGAGAATGTGTGTATACACCTCTGTTCAACATCATATCTATTGACGCATTCAAGTACCATCTCTGGACAAGGTGTTGCAGCTGGCAACCCAGCCACTTTGAGAAGACCACTATTAGCCACTTTTCTCAACATAGACCTCTCCTCTAAATTTTTAATCCTTTGCACAACCTCTACAAGTTTGAAATTTACTAGAGAAGTATCCACAATTTGAGGTAGAGAAATAACCAGACGAGTGGCTTTCTCTACCCTTAGAATCTTGGGGCAAAATATTTACATTTTACAAGGAACTTTTTAGAGAATCTATCATGCACGAAGGGGAAACAACAAGAAAAATCCTAAAGTAAAACTTGAAAAAAGGAATTTTTACAAAAAAAGGCTTCGAGACACCTTTTTTTACATGCAATGCCCTGTTGTCTATCATACCTTACATCCACCACCTATACTTCAACAAACTATCTAATGAATGATTGTGAATAATGATGTGGATTACTTATGACAAAGAATGATTTTCAAAAGATTGGGAGAGTATAGTGCATTAATTATCATAAGTGTGAAGTGCCATCGAGTTGACAACTTATGGCTTATCTATCATCGCTAATATTTATGGTGCATGTGCATTAATATTTCATTATTACCTCTTTTCACTCCATTTCCCAAAATCATGAATAGTGTACTTTCATGTGCATCACGGCTGATAGTTGGCTTCCACTACCCGACAAGTGTTTAATATTACTCACAAAAAATTATGAAATTTGAACCATACTTTCACGAGTTCTAGTTCAAATTTAAGCAAATCATTTTAGGACTTGAGACTTGCAGACACAAGACAAAGTGACAGACTCAATTCAGTAATGAACTTGAACTATGAACTTTGAACCACAAAGTTCAAGGTTCAAGTTCAACGATGCATTATTGAAACAACACATGACTTGACAAAGAGAATTTGATGTGACCAACCTTAGTACTTTCTTTAACTTCTGAACTGAAACTATGGACTAAGGGAGGTTCAAGAAAAAAAAAGGTTCAACAATGAATATGTATATGGACAAAGCTCGAATATTCAACTTTCCAGCAAAGAAAAATACATGGGTAACAACATGGATGAAATAGAATTTAAAGGACATTGGAATAATGTTTGATGAGCCTATTTCTATTTTGTGTGATAATACCACTACTATAAACATTTCAAAGAATATGGTATTGCATTTAAGAACAAAAAATATTTCAACTTGGTATCACTTTTTGAGAGATAAGGTTTTGGAGAATGAGGTAAATCTTGTAGACTATGTTCCTACATAGGAAACAATTGTTGACATTTTTACAAGGGCATTGCCTAAGGACACTTTAGAGTATCTCATAAACAAATTGGGAGTGATTACCTCTCCTTATAAGAGCTAAATGAATATGGATGTGCATTAGTCTAGTAAGCTTCATGCATATTTTCTTTTTTGACTAATGATCTTGATTATCTCTTAGGGGGAGTCATGTATTGTTGTGAGATTATTTGTATATCTCAGGAGGATCTACAAAGAATGAGTGACCTATTTGCATTTTTGGCCTTTTCCATTGATATCAAAGGGGGAGAATTTTTGGAAAGTTGATGGTATGATCAATGATATCTATATAGATGTTGTTGGTGGTGTATTTCCATCAATGACAAAGGGGGAGATTGTTGTTGAATTGAGAAGAATGACTTATAAGAGTAATTAATGAGTTAGTTTGGTTGTCATTGATGTCAACTTGTCATTAGTGACTGCTTTCTATGAAACCCATGGTGAGTATATTGCTCCAAATATCCTATATGTTATGAATCTTTTGTTGAGCTTTTGGTATGTCATTGAATATTGTTTGGAGATGTTTATTTCAAGGTTTAATAGTTCAGAGTGAAATTGATGAAGGGTACTCCCCTTTATTCAACCAAACACACACACAACACAATAGAGAAATAAATAGAAAATTGTGAGAACATAAATATTTTTTTTCACTATCTTCAATGAAATGACATTACAACATTCTAGAAAATAGCTTTCTTCAGCCACATGGGCCTTCTTATTACAATAATCTGCAAGACAGAGCCACACACTACCCTTCTGGAACTATGTCTGAAACACACCTTCACCCCTATATATGTAGCACCAATAACTACCTTAGAATATTCTAGAAAGTGAAACTTTCCCATTTTGGTGCCCAATGGTTCAATTTCCCACCTAAGTGATTTTCTCTCTCTCTTCCTTTGTATTGAAACTTGAGTCTTGATAGCACAACTTCCAAAAGCCATAAATTTTGAACCATCTACCTAATTTTCTATTATAGCCACTTTTCGTAAACCTCTCAAAGAACTCTATAGCTAGGACTATGTATTGTTTTCCAAGACAAGTGTTTGACCCCTTCCAAAGTCTCTAAGGCCTTCAAAATTGAGTTCAAAGTTTTCATACCACCCCATAAAAATAGAAAATTTAATATCTTAAAAAATAGACTTGATCTTTCCACAAAAGTTTATTGGCATGCTTATATATCCAAAACGAGCCTCCATGGAAGTAATTGGAACAATCTGTGTTCAAACAAAAAACTTACTAAAAATAGTAAACTTGCCAAAAATAATAACCCTAGCCAAAATAATCCTTATTGAATAACTAGACAATATTTTTGGGTGATGCAAGACTTCTCTTACACCCTAGATTCTCCTGCATCAAAAGTAAAATGAATTTTGTATTTATCTATGTATAGTTATGGCTGGCAGTAGTCTCTGCATGAAATGCATGCTTATTTATCTGCATGACATTTTCTAATGGTGCAGTTCTGGAAATGAGTCATTAATGTCCTTAGCTTCATTCATTTCAGATGGGATGAAATTTTTGGCTTCAGAGACTTAGTTTCAAAGAATAATGGTGTTCTTTCTCTAGGTATGACCAACCTCAGGTGTTTACGATTATCTCTTTTGTCTTGGTGAATGCAAATAGATGGTAACATGTATAGTGATATTTTTGGTCCTAACTATGACATGGTTTGGTCCACTTCTCATTCCTTCCCACTGCGGGCAAATTTAGTGATAACCTAATTCAAATTATATTTGACTACTTGCCTAGCCAACAATGGGAGACTTCATAAGCTATGGATTGGTATAAATAAAGGTTAAAACATAATAGAGAGTGTGTGGCATTCATGTATAGTTGTGAAATTTTGTACAAGTGTTTGTCTCGCAGGATGTTTGAGTTCTTGTAAAGAGTGTTTGAGGATAGTGTAGATATTCATGTGTTAGCTACTAGAAGCAATGAGCCAAAGGTATGTACAGATAATTTGGTTGTGTTGATGTTGTGCATCAGTAGTGGATCTATTCTTTTTCATCCTTCTTCTTTTAGGTAGTGATCCCTTTAGTCTAAACCTTTCTCTATAACAATCACCTTAACTGTTGTCACCCTAATAGGTTTTCATATGTTGGAGAACAATATTCTCCATGGTTTTCTCCTTAACAGGGTTATCCATGTAAATCTGGTGTTTCATGTGTTTGGTGACATTTCTTCTTTAATGTTTATATATTTTATGTTATTAAGGTTTAAAGTAAGTTTGATGGAACTGATTAAAGTTAAAATAAGGTTTAAAAAGTTTTTGGACAACTAATTCACCACCCCCCCCCCTCACTTTCATTTCATATTAAATATTCACCATATTGAATACGAGAATAAAAAACATGACACTCAAATTGTTTTGATAGAATACACATATAATATGTGAAAGTATAGATGTCAATAAATTGAATGTAAACTTATGAAATTTTAAAGAAAATGTTCAAAGTTTCAGGAAAGTGTTTGATTGTGTATGAGCAAGGTATTTAAACTTGTGAAACAAAGTGTCAAACCTGCAAATAAAGCATTAAACTATAAATAAATACCATTTTTTCCTATAAATACAACATGGGAAACCTGAAAACAAATGCAATCTTCCACCTATGAAAGAAAACAATCAAGCAAAAACCAAATCAATAAAAGGATAGTGTTTGTCCCATCGGGTGTGCCAGATGTGCGAATGAAGAAAATTGAAAATCATTTCACAGATCAAATTGTCCCAAAATCACCACAATCAAGTACTATGTACAAATGCAAATAATATTAACTCAGAACAAAACAATTGCATTTACTAAAATTATACTCCACTGCCCTCCTATCAACAAAATCATGTGTTTAAAGTATTTTTTCTCTTAGAGAACTTTAAACAATAGGTTATAAAGAATGGAAGATTTTAAGAGATGAATGTGAAAAACCAAATTGCAATTATGTAAAGATATACCTAATTTTGATGAAAAATGAATCTAATGATAATAGAAAGAAAATAAAATATGGAAAAAGTGAACAAAATCCAAGATGTAAGAGGCCTTAGAATGTAATAAGAGAATATATTTATAGTCAAACTTGTGTGAAAAAAGGTGGAAGGATAAATGTGGTAATATAGAAGGTGGTTAGAGGTAGTTAGAGACCATTTATATTGCATTTCATATGTAAATGAAAATGGTGGAGGTGAAAGAGTTATAAATAGAGGGGTTCATGATATGGTAGCGGTTAGAGATAGGATGGGTTTAGGTTTAATTAAATAAATGGATTAATACATGGTGTAGAGCACCTCCCATTTTGATATGTTTGGTGTGTTTTAGGGTTGTGTTAGGTGTTTTGTGTGGATTGGAATAAGATCCAATAGGTTGGATCCAAAGGTGACCACCTCCATGTTTGTAAGAGCCAAAAGTGGTCACTAGGTGATTTGTGGTCATTTTGACCTAGAAAGACAAAAGATGTTATTTTTGTGTAATTTGGGTTTAGTGTGTCTCTTAGGACCCTAAATATACTAACTAGGGTCATAAAAGTCAACAAAATCCATCGAGTTGACAAAAAGAGTCAAATAGCACAAATGCAAAAAAGATGCTAGCAACTTTGAAAGTTGCTCGAGCAAATTTTGCAACTTTTTGCAAGAAGTTGCTAATGGAGGTTGGAGCAATTGTAACTACCCATGCTTGGGTATATGAGCATGTATCTTTTATTTTTATAAGGTTAATGGAGTTTTATATTTCATAACATTTTTGTGTACCTTCTGTATGGATGTCAAACTGAAGTTCCTTGTAAACTATATTGTTTCTTTCTTTCTGTATGGCTCTGTACAGATTGAATTGGGTGATCAGACCCCATGGTAGTGTAGTGTTTTGGATTATCTTTCTTATGCATCTTGTATTTTTATTTCAAGTTATCATAGTGACAAGTTAGAGTAAGTTTTAAGTCAATGGTCTGTAAGTCCCATTTACAGAGTTATAGTGCCAAAAATGGCTCTAACCTAAGAATCCACTGGTGGAAATGGCTGAAACCATAGTGGGTGAAGGGTTTGAGTCTATATATAATGTTTTTGTTTTCATTTTTTTGTTTCAAGGAGATTCGTAGACATGGAATGAATTCCTAATGCTGACTGCTAGGAGCAGGTGAGCTAGGACAACATACAGATTGAATTGTTAAAAGCACCCATGACCTTGGATGGTGAACTTAGTGGCATGTGAAGAAGTGATATAGTGTTCCCATGAAGGATAAAATGGTGGGAGATGGTGATAGTAAGTTAAAAGACCAATTTGGTAATTGTTTATGCTGATTGGTCCAGAGGCCTCAAAAGATAGCCTGAAAACTAGGGCCTAGTGATAACTATGGTTATGGGTGCATTCAGAAGCTAGGATTTTGGATTCTGATAGTGTTTGTGCATACCTTGAAGTTTTTCAAGGTCTTATGTGATGTTGTTTGGAATATTTTGGAGCTTAAGATCCAAAACAGTGAATTTTGACCTACTAGGAAATAGGGCAATTAGGCCTCCTAGTGTATTTGACAACAAATGAATTGTTGGAATGTCCAAAAGAGTTGGAGTTGATTCTAATGGAATTTTAATGGACCTATAACATAGAAAAGAGTCTATGAGGTGTGTGGGGAAGATCCTAAGAAAGGGTTTGGGATTATAGGGGAAAGATCTAGTGAAGAAGCCTAGGAAATTGAAGAACTAGTTGGACTAGTTGATCCTAAAGGTGTTTGTGTCTTCCACAAATCAACTATACCTAGGAGGCAAGTTGACAGAGGGGATCTAGGAAATCCATAGTGGAGAGGTACACATAGAAGGAGTAAGAATTGGATGGTTAGAAGAGATTGGAGGCATTTTGGGAAAGAAATCACTAGAGTCCTAAACCCTTTGCATCAGAGTGGTATCAGAGCCAAAATTTCTTGAAGTTTGTGTATGTCTAAAGGGGAGGAGAGTCAACAGGTTGAAAGAATGCCTCCTAAGGAAATGAGTAGGGATTCCATTGTGGAATTGGTTTAGGGCCTCTTGGAGAAGGCTAGTGTGTCATAAACAAGGAGTGCAAAGAAAGTAACTGAATGGGGAGATGAGAGTGATGATGAAGAGACTGAGAATCAGTCAGGAGAATCGAAAGGAAAAGAAGTGGAGATGGATAAAGAAAAAAATGTATTCTTGGATGCCTTTAAGTCCATCAACAAAGACAACATGGAACACATACCCTACTATTTTGGTAGCTTGAATGGTGAAGAGTTTTTGGATTGGCTAGAGGCCATAGACAATTAGTTTGATTATAAAGAAGTGGCAGAGGAGAAGAGGGTCAGCTATGCCAAGGCTAGACTCAAAGGATTTGCATTGGTGTGGTGGAATATGATGCAGGATGATAGGGTAGCCAATGGTAATAAGAAAATAGTTTCTTTAGAGAGGATGAAGATCAGATTAAGGGCATAATTCTTTCCTACTTATTATGAAATTCAAATGTACCAGAAGTTTTAGAACTTGAGACAAAGGAGTTGACAGTAAGTGGCTATACTGAGGAGTTTCACAAACTAAGCCTAAGGGATAGAAGACAAGAAAAAGAAATGGATAAGGTAGCAAGGTATCTCAATGGGTTGAGACAAGGGATACAAGAAGAAATTAGTATGATGGATCCTGAAAGTATGCACAAGTGTTTTCAATTAGCCTTGAGAGAAGAGGATAAGGCTAGAAGGAGGAATGACTTCCATCAAAGAGGAAGGGGTGGTAACAATAATAGAGGATTCAGAGGCAGGAGTAACTTTGGTAGAGGAAAAATCCCAAATAGACTAGAGGAGAATCGATCTATGGATAATAGTTTGGGTAATCAGTTCAGAGGGTCATTTCAAAGGGGAGGATATAGAGGAAGAAGACCACCAAGAGGTAGATTTTAGTCCCAAGGAATATCTAATTCAATCTTCACTAGAAGATGTTATAACTCCAATCAAGTGGGTCATACAATGGGCAGATGTCCTGAAAAGGCTCTCTCATCTTCTATGGGAGATAGAAGAAATTAGTTGGTACAAGAGGATGATACACAAAGTGTCACTTATCCCATTTCCAAGGCAGGGCCAGTAATGGATGGAGAGAATCTAATGTTGAGAAGGACTTTGTTGAAAGTACCTAATACCATAGAGCCACCTCAAAGAAATAATTTGTTTAAGACTACTTGTAGGTCACATGGAAAGACTTACAAACTAATAGTGGACTTTGGATCCACTGAGAATATAGTATCAATAGAGATGGTGGATAAACTAAAACTTAGAAGGATACCTCATACCACTCCGTAGAAGGTATCATGGCTAAACAAGGGACAAAAAATAGTTGTAGATGAACAAACCATGGTGGATTTTGAAATAGGTGAATATAAGGACAAGGTCCTATGTGACATATTGCCCATGGATGCATTTCATCTTCTTTTAGGATGTCCATGGCAATAAGATGTGAAGGCTATTCATGATGGAGAAAAGAACAACTATATAATCACCAAGCTAGGGAAGAAATTTCAAATGGATCCATAGCAGGAACCTAATGAAGAGAAGCATGTGGGAACCAGTGTGATGCTCTCGAGTGGAAAGGAGTATCTAAAAGCTATGAATAAGGAGAGAGGGGTCTATTGTGAAGTGATAGTGAAGCCAAAGGAGGAGACCAAGGAGAAAGCCAACATGCCACCATAGGTATAAGAATTGTTGGAAAAGTATCATGACATAGTGGATAATGGTTTTCCAAGTGCATTACCACCCATGAGGGATGCGAGTCATTAGATAGACCTCATACCTAGAGCAAATTTTCCAAACAAGGCAGCATATAAGATGACACCAAGTCAAAATGCAGAGATAGCAAAATAGATTCAATATTTTTTGGAGAAAGGACTAATAAGGAAGAGTTTGAGTCCTTGTGTTGTGGAAACTATCCTTGCACATAAGAAGGATGGAAAATGGAGGATTTTTATGGACTCTAGGGATATAAACAAGATCACAATCGGATATAGATTACCAATGCCCCGGATTGAGGATTTGATGGATAACTTGGGTGGTTCTTGTTATTTCTCCAAGGTGGATTTGAAGTCAAGGTATCACCAAATCAGAGTTAGGTCTAGTGATGAATGGAAGACAGCCTTCAAAACCAATGAAGGGCTGTATGAATGTCTAGTAATGCCCTTTTGCCTAACTAATGCACCTAGCACATTCATGAGGCTCATGAGTTAAGTGCTAGCAAATTTTATTGGTAAGTTTGTAATAGTATATCTTGATGACATTTTGATATTTAGCAGGTCCAAGGAGGAGCACATGAAGAATTTGGAGATGGTCTTGAGGAGGCTACATCAAGAAAAGTTGATGATCAATCAGGAGTAGTGTGATTTCCTGAAAACTGAATTAGTTTATCTTGATTTTCTGGTTGCTAATGGATGTATGAAGATGGACCCTAATAAGGTTGAGTCAATTCTAGAATGGCCTACACCTAGGTCCATAGGGGATGTTAGGAGTTTTCATGGATTGGCCTCCCACTATAGGAAATTTGTGAGAAATTTTAGTCATCTATGTGCCCCTATCCTCAACACTATCAAAGGAGGAATCAAATGTCAGTTTAAGTGGACTATAGCAGTAGACAAAGGATTTGAAATGTTAAAAAAAAGGATAGTAGAATTACCTACACTTAGGTTCCCCAACTTCAATCAGCTATTTGTGGTGGAGTGTGATGCTAGAAAGCTAGCCATTGGGGCAGTGTTAAGCCAAGAGGAACACCCTGTGGTATTCTTCTTAGAGAAGTTGAATGAAGCCAAACAGAAGTATTCCACCTATGATTTGGAATTGTATGCTATGGTACAAGCCCTTAAAAAGTGGAGAAATTATCTCCTACAAAAGGGAATTTGTAGTCTACACAGATAACCATGCCCTTAGTTTCTTGAATGGGCAAGAAAAGTTGAATCAAAGACACCTCAAGTGGGTAGAATAATTGCAATCATACACATTTGTCATCAAACACAAGAAAGGTGTTAAAAACAAGGTTGCATATGCTCTTAGCAGAAGAGTACTAACCATATAGGAGATACAATTGAAAAGTGTGGGGATGAATGATTTGAAAGACCTCTACAAAGAGGACAAAGATTTCAAAGATGCCTATGAGGCATGTGTAAAGTTCCAACAGGGATTTAAAGTGGAGTTCACTAATTTTATGTTGCAAGAGGGACTATTTTTTAAAGGACACCTAATGTGTATACCTTAGTGTTCAATGAGGGAGAACATTGTGAAGGAGAAACACCAAGGAAGCTTGCGAGGCCACTTTGGAGTGGATAACACACTGGAGCAAGTGAATAGGCATTACTATTGGCCTAAGTTATAGTCAGATGCTAGGAAATTTGTGGAACAATGTTAGATATGTCAGAGGGCTAAAGGAAAAAGTAGTAACAGTGGTTTGTATCAACATCTATCCATACCTCAGAAGCCTTGGGAGTTCCTGAGTATGGACTTTGTTTTGGGGTTACCAAAGACATCAAGGGGTCATGACAGTGTGTTTGTTGTGGTGGATAGGTTTAGCAAGATGGCACACTTCATCCCTTGCAAAAAAACCAATGATGCTTCACATATTGTAGGTCTATTCTTCAGAGACATTGTAAGGATCCATGGATTGCAATTGAATATAGTAAGTGACAGAGATAGTAAGTTTGTGGGTCATTTTTGGAGGACCCTATATATGGAAGATGCTAGGTACAAACTTGTCTTTCTCTTCAGCCTATCATCCATAGTCAGATGGGAAAATGGAGGTAGTCAATAGGTCACTTGGGAACTTGCTAAGATGCTTGACTAAGCAACATGCACAGTCATGGGATCACATCATAGGGCAAGTAGAGTTTGCCTATAATGACTCCATTAATAGGAGTATTGGTAAAATCCATTTTGAGATAGTCTATGGGATGAATCCTAGAGGGATCCTTGAGTTGAGGAATCTTAGTTTACAAGATAAAAGGAGTGCCCAAGAGGAGTCATTTGTAGAATAGATGAAAAATCTTCATGATCAAATAAACAAGACTCTACAAAAATGAGGGGAGAAGTATAAGTCCAAGGTAGATCAGACAAGAAGGGATTTGTAGTTCAAGGTGGGGGATTTAGTACTTTCTTACCTCAGAAAGGAAATACTACCCAAGGGATAGCCTAACAAGTTACTCGTGAAGAAGATAGGACCCTTGAAGATATTGCATACGAAAAGAATGCATATGAAGTGGAATTGCCTCCTGATTTGGGCATTTCACAAATCTTTAATGTATGTGACCTGCATCCCTATAAGGGACCATTTCTAGACATAGGTCAAACCACTCTTATAGATTTAGGAGATGATGATTGGGTGAAATATTTGCCTACCCCAATCCCACTCTAGTTAGATAGTATACTTGATTCTAAGGTGATAAAAAAGACAAGGAAGGGTACTTACAAAGAGTATCTCATCAAGTGGCAAGGACTACCTGAAGCTGAAGCCACTTGGATGATAGAGATAGACATTCTGAAGCATGGGGTCACCATTGAAGACCTCCTAACTCAAGGGACTTGAGTTCTTTGTCCCAGGGGAGTATGGTGCAGAGAACCTCGCATTTTGATGTGTTTGGTGTGTTTTAGGGTTGAGTTAGGTGTTTTGTGTGGATTGGAATAAGATCCAATAGGTTGGATCCAAAGGTGACCACCTCCATGTTTGTAAGAGCCAAAAGTGCTCACTAGGTGATTTGTGGTCATTTTAACCTAGAAAGACAAAAGATGCTATTTTGTGTAATTTGGGTTTAGTGTGTCTCTTAGGACCCTAAATATCCTAACTAGGGTCATAGAAGTCAACAACATCCATCAAGTTGACAAAAAGAGTCAAATAGCACAAAATGCAAAAAAGTTGCTCGAGCAACTTTTGCAAATTTTTGCAAGTTGCTAATGGATGTTGGAGCTATTGTAACTAACCATGCTCAAGTATATGAGCATGGATCTTTTATTTTTAGAAGGTTAATGTAGTTTTACATTGCATAACATTTTTGTGTACCTTCTATACAGATGTCAGACTGTAGTTCATTGTAAACTGTATTGTTTCTTTCTTTCTGTACGGCTGTGTAAAGATTGACTTGGGTGATTAGAACCCATGGTAGTGTAGTGTTTTGGATTAGATTTCTTATGCATCTTTTATTTTTATTTAAATGTATCATAGTGACAAGTTAGAGTAAGTATTAAGTCACTGGTCTGTAAGTCCCATTTACAGAGTTACATTGCCAAAAATGGATCTAACCTAAGCATCCACCTGTGGAAATGGCTGAAACCATAGGGGATGAAGGGTTAGAGTCTATATATAATGTTTTTTTTTTTTCAAGGATATTCCTAGACATGGAATGAATTCCTAAGGTTGACTACTAGGAGCAAGTGATCCAGGACAGGATACAGGTTGAATTGTTCAGAGCACCCATGATCTTGGATGGTGAACTTAGTGGCATGTGCATAAGCCCTATAGTGTTCCCATGAAGGATCAAATGGTTTGATATGGTGATAGGAATTTTGAAGACCAATTTGGTAATTGTTTGTGCTGAAAGGTCTAGAGGCCTAAAAGATAGGCTGAAAATTAGGGCCTGGTGATAACTAGGGTTATGGGTACATTCAAAAGCTAGGATTTTGGATTGTGATAGTGTTGGTGGATACCTTGAAGAATTTCAAGGTCTTGCGTGAGGTTTTTTGGAATATTTGGGATCTTAGTACCCAAAACAGTGAATTTTGACCTACTAGGAAATAGGGCAATTAGGCCTCCTTGTGTATTTGAAAACAAATGAATTGTTGGAATGTCCAGAAGAGTTGGAATTGATTCCAATGGAATTTTAATGGACCTAGAACATAGACAAGAGTCTATGAGGTGTGTGGGGAAGATCCTAAGCAAGGGTTTTGGATTATAAGGGAAAGATCTAGTGAAGAAGCCTAGGAAATTAAAGAACTAGTTGGACTAGTTGATCCTAGAGGTGTTTGTGTCTTCCATAAATCAACTATACCTAGGAGGCAAGTTGATAGAGGGGATCTAGGAGATCAATAGTAGAGAGGTACACATAGAAGGAGTAAGAATTGGATGGTTAGAAGAGATTGGAAGCATTTTGGGATAGAAATCACTAGAGTCCTAAACCCTCTACATCAATATATAAATTAATTTAATGAATCATATGAATAATTTGATAATTAAATGAATAAATAGAGGAAAATATCGATGAATTAATTAAATAGATCAAAATATCCATTTAATCAATATAAGGAATATGATTAAAACAAACAAGGACATTTTTATGTTCTTACACTAATATATTATTCTAAAATCAATAGAATACAATATACTTTTAGAGCTAGCTTCTAACAAGATTAGCACCAACCAGAGATCTAGAGATAATAGCTTTATGACTCTTACATAAAACCTCCATCTCATGAACCTAATATATGAGAGATACACTACATGAAAGTATTAAATGATATTCAAAACCATGGGTTGAAACCACCCAAAAGGTGGCACCCAACTTATCTTCAATTCAAGTCACCCTATCATTTGTCAAACACACACTAACACATTTAGCTCCCTTTTGAAACTCATTTATGTGTACAACACATTTTTATATATCCCATTTTTGAAGGCCATAGTTTTTTTATCTAGGAGTCTGAGTGATGAATTATTTGATGTGTCAGGAAGCTTGTGAAGTGTTTTATCAATTTATCATATGATTCACAAGTTACAACTATATTTGTGATAATTATGAAGCCTCTAAGGCTTCAAAAATTGAATTCAAAGCTTTCATTCAAAAAAATTTAAAATAATAACTTTAATATCTTGAAATCTAGACATGATCTTGCAATGAAAATTTGTTGAGACACTTATTTAGCCAATCTCTAGCTTTGGGAAAATTTTAGACCAATCTATGCTTAAATGAAACTTACTATGAATAGTAACCTTATGTAAATTCAAGGCTGAGACACAATTTTTCAAACAATAATTTGGCTGTCTTGGCCTCTAATTCTTCCTTTGAGGACTCTTAATAGGTGAATGATAACTCACCTAAAGATGATGATTTTTCTTCTATTTGGTCTCGTTAGATGTTGTGGATCCTAGTACACCACTTACTGCTGGTACGAACCCCTTTAATTGCACAGACCCTTCTCCATTTTCTACTTGTGCTTTTCTCCAACCTTTGATTGACAATGTAGATCCTTCTCAACATTTTTCTTCTTGTGTTGATATTTTTATAATGAAGATTTCACCACTTGATTTCACTTGTGGTGAGGATCCTAGTGATAGTATTGCCTAAACGGTTGTCTCTAGGCATATGAAAGATCATTCTTTAGCTTCTCATTCTCTTCCTTGTTCTATGGGTGAATTGTCTATGCACTCTTGATGTGGGCTACTATTATTTATACTAGTGTTCTATTAGTGGTCTATTATGGACCTTGTTGTAATAGCCTTTTGGTCTGTCTTTGTAAGGACCAACACCCTTGTTTTGTTTCTTCTTAATATAAAAAATAATAATGAATACTACATGTGAAACATTCCCAAAAAGATAGAACCTCTGCAAGAGTCAAAATGTATAATTAATTAGTCAATATATGATATGCACAAAAAAATGAATATATAATAAGTAGCCAAAAAATGAATGTACACAATGATGAAGCTCCTTAATGCCTTTTGAATGGTGTAAAAATCATGAAAATTGGAGATTGTGTCAAAATTTTATGTGTTGAAAGTTCTAAAATTGAAATTGACTTTGATTGGCAACGAAAATCACCTATAGTAAGGTTTGTAAAAATTACTTGCACCACTATGAAGTATCTTGAACCAACTTTTTTTAATATCTTGTTAGAAAAAAATGACATGCTAGAAAAAATTAATGCACTATAGAAAGATTTAAAAAAGCCTAATTAAGGCTATGGAGTGGTTTTATTAAGCACCCAGGGAATTGGTTGATAGTTTTCCATATGACATGGTCTCTAGTGTTGACTTTAAAATTATGTTATTGTAGGGAGTGGGTGGTGGTGGTGGTGGGAGAGTGGTGGACAGAGGTTGTGGCACCTATTGGGATAAGCTCTTGGTTGTTAATGTAACCATATCCTATAACACCCCTTGTACAAGGGAATTGAATATTTGATGACAAAGACCAAAGTATATTATTTTTTATAAAAAAATATGATTACAAAAACTTTTGTACCACTAATGGGATGTAAGCAATGACCAAGGTGGTACGACCTAATGAAGTCCATAGATGAGAGTGTGATGATTCAAGTAGACTAAGGTATATTCCATATTATATAAACATATTCCAATCAATGATACTTATTGATACCAATTATAGTATGATTGGGTGCTAATTTGTAAGACTATATGAAAAATGCTAACTGGAACAAAAATCCTCTATAGGCTTATGGTGAAATTCTTTCATTTTTGTGATTTGACAATCAAACTTAAGGTTTCTGGGCCTTTCATATGAAATGAAAGGGTTTCTTTTGGTCTAAAGTTCTTTGAAAATTTGGCTACCTCTAGATCTAGAAACCTCCTCCTAGCTTCAAATCCTTATAGATCTCGTCTCGCAAGCTCAATTTGGGTGAAGAAAAAGGATTTATTTTGGCTCTCTGAACTCAATGGTGAGCTAAAATGTATTTAAACATGATCCAATATGAACCCACATTAAAAAATTACAAAGATGAAACCCCCATATCTAGTGTTTTTTTCAATTTAGAAATGGATGTGACAGTTTCATTTCTATGGATTAGTTTTTAGCATTCTCTAAGCCAACATACAAAGCAAGAGAAGGGCCTAACCAAATTTACCAAAAATAACCATGATCTCTCATCTACTAATAGCTCCACCTTCAATTCTAAGAAGGTTTTTCTCATGTCATGGCTCAAATACCATATAGGAGATAAGCATTAGTTGAACACCTATGATCACTTGTAAAAATTACAAGAAACCTTTGACAAGATAGTATGGAACAAACATGCTTTCTTAATATTAATATCTATGGGATTTTATCTTCTAATGGCCTTGTTGATATAGGAAAGGTGAGTGATAGGATTAATAAAAAAGATGTTTACATGTTTCTTAATCCTAAGCTATGAGACAAGAACTTTTAAAAAATATATAAAATACCCAAGATATAAGAAGTAAATGAGATGCATGCGCCCACTTAAAACTAACTTCTAGAATTGACACTTTGAACCCTAGTTAAATTTGTATGTGATAAAAACCTAAATGTCCAACACAATCACTCAAACATGCAAACAACAAGGATTAGCCATTAGAAACCATAAACAAGTTAGTGTATTCAAATGAAGGATTGAAACAAAGGGGTTTACACCACAACCTCCGATGAGCCAAACAAGTGCACCCAGGCCTTGTTGATTTTGTATTAGAGATATTTGTGGGTGTGTTCTCCCAGCACAATAATAAAATCTCACTAGATTACTTGTATGTTATGGATCAAAGCTAAGTGCAACTAATGGATACAATCAAGAGCTTAAGAACAAGTATGAGGAACTTGTCTCAAGCCTTCACCAAATGATGATAATGAAGATGCAAAAGCTATACTAACATGCTATGAAAGATTAGATGAAACTAAGAACTAGATTCATTTCCATTATCCCTAATATTTGATTTCCAGATTTTATAAGAGTATAAACATGAAAATTCGCTATATAATTCAAACACTAAACTAGCATGATAACAATGCATAAATGAGAGATGATTTGCTCTTGACAATGGCCTCTATTTATAGATTTTTTGGAGGAGAGAGAGGGCTTGGATGAGGTGGAGTTCATGTGGAATCCACATAGGTGCCACATGAGGGACACATAAGCCATGCAAGAGGCCAACTTTTCTCACACATGTGTGAGAAACTTGTGATGTGATGAGTCAAGGTGTACTTAAAGTACACATCTGAAGGATCTTGTAAGAGGTGTAAGACTTTTTGTCTAATAAAACACTTTTAGAAAGTGTAAGAGAGTGTCATCAAGGTTGTAAGAAACCTTGTTGGCACCAAATTAGGATTATTTGGAAAAGTGAATTTTTGAAAATTTTCTCACACACGTGTGAGCAAATAATTAGGACTAATATGTGTAGGAATCAAGAAATTAGTCTAATTAACCTTAGTTAATTAGTAAGTAGGTCTATTTGGTGAGAGTGATGTGAGGTAGGGTAGGATCTAGGTTCAAATTAGTTTAATCAAAATTATATTTAGATTAATTATGGTTTAGTAGAATTAAGTCATGTGGAGGAATAAATAAATTAAAATTTATTTAAAAGGGGTAAATGAAGGAAATGTATATAAATAAGATTTAATACATTAAAATGGGAAATAATATTTAAATTTAAGATTTAAATATTATGAAGGTGAATTATATTTATTTAAATTAATTAATTAAATAGATAGAAGAATATAACAAATATAATTAATGAAAATTAACTATAATGTTATGGGAATATTAATTAAATTAATATAAGGATGATTTTGGATGTCTAGCCCCTCTTTGATGCGATGTCGAAAGTGGCGTCGGTCAAAGAAAAGAAAATAAGATGCCCTAGAGAGAAAATTAATTATGGTGGGAGATGAGATGATGCCCCTCAAGAAAATAACACAAAATAAATTTTGTGGAATTTTCTTGAAAAAGGCGGAAGAGAGGAAGAAGAGAGAAAAGGGGGAAATTAGGTCGTGTTGCAAGACATGTCCTTGGGGGGGTAGACCTAGGCTAGATCAGGGAAATGATGCCCCAATCGGGATGGGGGAATAAACAGAAACCTTGCCAAGAGAAAAATGCAAAGTGCAATATGACCTAGCTAGAATGCAATCCTAAATACATGATGACAGTGGGATTTATATCATGTTAATGTTGGAGAGAACACCCTAGTTTGATATTGAAAAAGGAGTTGTGCACCATGTGCTAGAAATACAAGTGAAATGGTTCCTTTGTGTGGACTAGACTCTCAAACAAATAGGTTGTTAGGAACAAGAATGCAAGATATCAGGTATGATGAGACCTATGAAATGTTACTCATGAGGAGACTCAATACATCTAGATCTTTTTAGGGATTTGAGATGAATGAATCCTTCCCCCAATGAGGCATACATATTCATAACTAAATATCAAAACATAAATGCACTAACAATCTATGACAAGCATATCATACCACAAATGACACATATTCCACTATGTACTCATCATAACGAACCAAGATATAAAAGATCGAGGTTGACACGATAAGGAAACATTGAAACACAAGATAAAGTAAACAAAAAGGCATCCTAGCCAAGTGGTCATTTAGTCCAAAAGTTCTTTCCATGAACAGTTTTGATGTGAGGATTGATAGAATAGCCGACACCGGAAGGATATATCCTGATGGGCCAAAGATTGATTGAGTGAAATGGGAATTCGCTGGAAATTGATTGTGAATAGAAAGACACTAGGAAAGTAAATCTATCTAATAATTTGTTGGAAATGTTTGTATTCACTGTGTCTAGAATAAAGCTCAGTGTTGATATGGTAAGCTCAGTTGTGCGGGAATGCGATTTTATTACGAAAGTGGAAAACCATTAGGGAATTACCTACATAGATATGGGTAGTGAATTTATTATGGAAGGTGACGGAGGTTGTATGGAAGATGGTGGAAATAGATGGTGGATCTGACTACACATGGTGCCTAAAATAGGTTTTCACCATGGTACTTATCCATTGCACCACTGAAGTGGTTTTCACAGATGAACAAATTTATTTTTCTTTCTCTTTTGCTTTTTTGATACTTTTTTCAAGCTTTTATATTTTTTATGCTTTTTGAATTTTTTGATTTTTTTTCTTTTGCTTTCTTTTTTTATGTTTTTGGATTTTTTTTTTTGATTTTTTTGGATTTTGATAGGTTTTGGTTGTACAACGGACTGTTGAAGGATCAAGCATAGAAGCGCTTGAGATGTACAATATTTACAGGATCAGGGATCGGATCTCCCTCTGGTGACACAATCTAATAAGCATAGGACCCATACTTTGTTGTGATGATGAAGGGCCCCAACCAATTAGGTTCAAACTTTCCTTTCTTTTTACGGTTCTGAAGGTTCTTCATATTGTGATGCAGGACAAGATCACCAACCTCAAACTAACAAGGTTTAAACATTTTGTTGAACTAGAGGTGGAGGCAATTTTGATACATGTAGAGGTGGTTTAGGGAACTGAGGCATCTTTCATCAAGGAGCTCTAGCTCTTGCAAGTAGGCAACTCTATATTCTTCTTTAGACAATAGATTCTTGAGATAAATTCAGAGGGAAGGGAGTTCAATTTCGATGGGTAGAATAGCCTCAATGTTGTAAATGAGGGAAAAGGGGGTGGTTCTAGTGGGGGTTTAGATGGAGGTTTGATAGGCCCAAAGGGTGGGATTGAGGTGAAGGTGTCAATCACGACTAGCTTCATTGACTATTTTCTTGAGGATTTTAAGGATGGTTTTATTCGTAGCCTCTGCTTGACCATTTCCTTGTGGAAAGTACTTGGAAGAGGTATGGTGGGTAATGCTGAATTTCCTACATAGCTCTGTGACATCCTTGTTTTTGAAAGGTCCTCCATTATCAGTAATAATATCCTGAGGAATTCCATAGCGATAAATAAGACAGTTCAAAATGAACTTTAAAATTTGTTTTCCAATGGTGTAGGTGAGAGGAACAGCTTTGACCCACTTGGAAAAGTACTCAGTAGCAGAAAGAATGTATTTATGGCCATTGGAAGAATTAGGGAAAATCTGGCCAACAAGGTCGAGACCCCAGTGGGAAAAGGGCCAAGGGGTGATGGTGGGCTGAAGGGATTGGGATGGGGTGTGTAAGCTGACAAGGCACACATTTCTTCACATAGTTGTAAGCATCTTGTTCCATAGCGGGCCAGTAATATCCAGTGCGTAACAACTTCCTAGCCAAATTGATTCCACTAGAGTGAGCCCCATAGATTCCTTGATGTACCTCTTCCAAGGACATTTGTGCTTCATCCAAATTTAGACACCTTAAAAGAGTTCCATCAAAATGCTTTCGAAAAAGGGTATCACCAAGGATTGTGTAAAGAGAAGTGTGGTGAATGAAGGTTTTACATTGATTGGGGGTTATGGAAAGTGGTAGGGACCGTAAGATTCTCACAGGTAGGGACCGTAAGATTCTCAATGAGAAATTCACATTGTGTACTATGTTCTGGCATGGTGATCAGGGACCCAATAGTAGCCGTGGCATCAGCTACTTTGTTTTTTGTTTGGGGGATTTTTTGGAAAACCAATTCAATGAAATGTGGTTTGAGATCCTCGAATGTACAATGATAGGGAAGCAACTTATCATCCTTTGTTTGATATTCATCCATAACTTTTTTGATAACCAATTGTGAATCACCTAGTACCAATAAATTGAGAATCTTCCATTGTATGGCCTGACAGAGTCCAAGTACAAGGGCTTCATATTCTGCAATATTATTCGTACAAGGAAATTGTAATTTATAAGATTTAGGGATGAGATCCCCTTTTGGTGTAAGAAACAAGATTCCTTCCCCCGATCCTTTTTGAGTGAAGGATCCATGAAAATAAATTTTCCATGGGGTACTCGGGGCAAGCTTGAGGACTGATTCATCTAGAAAATCTGTTATAAGTGGATGTTTACCATCAATATGTACTTCGGCTAGCTAATCTACAATAACTTGTCCTTTGATAGCTTTGTGATCCACATAAACAATGTCAAACTCACTAAGGATCATAACCCATTTCCTTGTACGACCAATAAGAGTAGCACGTGCCAAGAGATATTTGAGTGGATCAATTTTGTTAACAAGATGAATCTTATGATTAAGCATATAATGTCATAGTTTTTGTGTACAAAAAACAACAGCCAAACATGCCTTCTCAATTAGGGAATAAGTCAATTCATATTCAATAAGGGTCCTGCTGAGATAATAAATTGCTCGTTCTTTTCCAGTGTCATTTAATTGTGCTAGAAGGACTCCCAACGCGACCTCTGGAGTGGATATATACAAAATTGGAGGATGGCCAGCAATAGGTGGTACCAACATAGGTGGATTAGCTAGATAGCCTTTTAATTTCTCAAATGCATTTTTACATAAGCAATCCCATTGAAATTTTATATTCTTGCATAGGAGATGAGAGAATGGATGCACCTCATCTTCCAGTTGTGACATGAATCTTTTGATTGATTGCAGTTTTCCTTGTAAGTTGCACAACTATTTTAATGTTTTTGCAGGTGGCATCCCAAGGATGGCTTTTACTTTCTTTGGATCTACTTCTATTCCACGCCGTGACACAATGTATCCCATTAGCTTACAAAATTTCACTCCAAAGACATACTTCTTGGGATTTAGCCACAGCTTATACTTCTCCAATCGCGCAAAAATGGTAGTGAGGATAGGAATGTGTGATTCTCGTGCCTTGGATTTCCCCAAAATGTCATCTACATAGTCTTCCATGATGACATGAAAAAGGTCATGAAAGATAGTATTCATTTCTCTGTGATATGTGGTGCTGACATTCTTAAGGCCAAAGGGCATCACCTGATAACAGAAGGTACCCCAAGGTGTTGTGAATGCAGTTATGTGCTGGTCTTCTAGTGCTATCCTAATCTGATTGTAATCAGAGAAGTCATCCATGAGGGACAACATCTTGTGTCCAACAGTCAAATCCACTATAATTTCAATATTTGGGAGTGGAAAATCATCCTTAGGACATGCAAGGTTTAGGTCTCTGAAATCAGTGCAGATGCAAATGCCCCCAGCAGGTTTTCCTATTGGTACAATATTGGAGACTCATTCAGGATAGTCTATAGGTCTGATTACTTCAGCATCCAACATTTTTTGAAGCTCTACTTTGACTACCAGTGCGACTTGCAGATGCATCTTTTGGAGTTTTTGTTTAACAGGTTTTACACTGGGATCCACAGCAAGATGGTGCATGAAAAGATATGTATCAAGCTTGGGCATGTCCTTGTAAGTCTAGGAAAAGTTGATCTTATGTTTATGAAGGAATTTTTTCATTTTTTTCTTTTATTGATCACTGAGAGAGACTGCAATGTAAGTGATGTGTGGATCTGCTTATGTGCCTAGATTGATTGGAATAGTGTCTTCGATAATCATAGAGGACACTTCTGGTTCTTTTGATATGAATGGCAGGTTAGCTTCTCCCTCCTCTAGCACCTCAGAAAGGTTTTCACTAGAGGATGCGTCCTTTACTTTATTTTTTTCTTCATCCAAAGGTGCCTACGAGAGGTTTTCACCAGGGGATGTTTTTGTATTTTCATTTTTTTTATTTTTATCTTTATTGTCATTTTTACAAATAAGAATCACAAACATCCAAAGACGGTAGTGAATCTTGTTGATCCCAATAAATTAGTTTAGGGTTTGTGAGGGGAAGATGAGGGGATGAAAGGTCATCTTGGGTGATAGTTAAGACATGGTTAAGGTCATGAAGGTCATCTTCAACATAGTGGAAAGGAATTTCAAAGAACTCTTCTTCAGTGTCTGAATCTGAGGCAGCTAAACAATAATCCTTAGCAAAGTTATTCTTAGTTTCTATGGAACCCAATCCATGTCCTCAAAGATAGCCATTGGCTATTATAATTTTCTTCTTACTAGTATCATTAGCTCCAAGACCAGTACCATGATATCCCATGCTTTCAACAATGGGAGTAACCTTGGTATACTTTCCTTTGGGGAAGGTGTTAGAAACACTGAGAGGGGGGGTGAATCAGTGTTTGTCTATTTATTACTTTTCAGCAACTTAAACATAAATCAAACATACATTCAATGAAGCTTAACATAAGAACTCATAACATATGATATGATTATGGGGAAACCTTGATCAGAGGAAAACCCTGGTGGGAATTAGTATCCACAAATATTGTACTAGTCTAATGAACCTATTAAAGTTCCTTTGCCCTGTTAGAAGTAGTCTTTACAATGCAAGTACAATGACCTAGTTAAAGGCCTTACCCTGTTAGGAGTCTTTTACAAAACCATATTAAAGGTATATGGCTCAATTCCTAGGCTCACTGCCCAATAAGATGAAGGCTACAACCTTCTGATAGTTGATATACACTATATCAAAAGTGAACTGTTGTGATGACACTGTTGTCTGATCAATTCTATTTATACGCTGATGCTCTTACTCTTTTTTGATATTTATCTCATACTAAGTTCATCATACTACTCTTCTATATCTATCTCATGCATATTATTTGATACTTTGTAACATAAATTTACATTACATACTTATATGTTCATACCCGAATAGACGCGACCCAAAACAAGACTTATGGTTGGCCCTGAAACATAATACACAACGCTTCCAAAAAAGTCAGCTTAAGCATGTTTACAAAAATAATAATTACATCATTACAAACATATAATCAAAGGCGCTAGGCCATTACATAACAAAATAATTCACGCTGATCAAAACACTTAGTCAGCTTTCATGCTCTGTCTTCTGGACTGCTGGTGTATTGATCTATCTGTAACTTCTCCATACTATCATTCCGTATCATGCGTGTCTAGAATTGGCATGTACACATGTCATAGAACATATATCTGAATGCACATACACTGATTTGATCTCTCGCACGTGTTCTGATGTGCTAATCATTGTATATCTCTGTCTGCCCTGTTTCCATACTTAGTCATTTTATCTTCTAAGTTATCTTTGATAGAAACTTAGTATGACTTTGTTTCCATGATGACAACAAAAAATAAGTCATGCAACCTCAGGAAGTCAACTTTCAAACAATCTCCCCCTTTGTCATTAATGGAAACAAAGGAA
>MU227573.1:454431-482325 GCA_018584345.1 Thuja plicata
TGATCTTCATTAAGTCCTCTTCTCCCCATGCATCTAGACTTGCTGAATCAGGAGTTAACCTTGACAACAATGAAGTAGATGGTAAAGTGGATGGAGTGAATATAGTGTTTTGACTGGTATCCATGCACTCGCTCTTTACTAGTTTCTCCTTGATTGGTGTCTCATTATCTTGAGTATATTTTTCTTCATTCAAGTCTATTAGATCATTGGAGGGAACTTCATCCTGCCGTACAGATGTATCATCAGTGCACATCTCTTCATTGCTTACAAATGCTTTATCAACTTTGTCCATGTCTTTGTCAGATGTTGTCATGGATATCTTGATATTGTCAACCACTATAGTATCTTCTGAGTCTTTTGTTGTATCAGAAGTTATTGTCACTGAGGGTGCTGAAACTTGTGGACCTATCATATGTGCTCTATGAATCATTGGTTATGTAACCTATTTGGGAGGAGCTAGAGTTACCTTTGTTGTAGGTACCATTGATGGATACATGTGTCTATCCATAAACACTTGTGCAAATGATTTTTCAGTTTCTTTTCCTATCTACTCATACTCTTTGTTCATAATATGAAGAGTTCTTGTCTTAGTTCTAAGCTGAGGCTTCACCAGATCTAATAGAACTGTCTTCTTATCATGTGAGAACACAGGGATAAGATTATCCAATGTTTCTTCTCTTATCCTCATGTCTTCCTCAATTGCATTTCTCTTCATGATTTCTAGTATGTTCCATAACTTTTCAGGTATCAATTTTTTGAGTTCAAGAACTGACTTCTTAAACTTAATCATATGAGATATGATCATAGAGCGTATCTCAGTTTTATCAATCTCTTGATACTTGTCATAGACCTTGGCAATAGTGTCTAGTCTACCTTCATTAACAATCCTATTCTTCAAGACATTTAGACTAGGTATAAATCCTACCTCAGGAGGAGCTTGAGTGTTCCTTGATGTGCTCCATGTGTTCCTTGAGGATGGGTGATTTGTGGGTGCTTCCTTCCTTCCTCTAGACTTCTTGCTTGGTATAGAAGGTGGAGATGAGTCTAGGTCAATGCTGGTAGAGGGCGCAAAGGTGCTCTCTACTTTCTTCTTCTTCTGGATCTCATCAGTCTTCTCAAGTTCTTTGGCTATCTTGGTTTCTCTAGCTTTGTCAAGATCTTCTTGAGTGACTCCATGAACTCTTAGAATGCTAAATGTAATCTTAGATGCTTTTCTTTTAATATCAGCACTATATAATACAGAATCAACTGCATTGGTCTTCTCTCTATAAGTGCCCCATCTGGGTTCATTGGGATCTTTGGGCACCAACAAAAGGACCTATGCATATCCTTCCAATACATGTTCCTCCACTTCACACCCAAGTGGATGAATCCATTAAGTTCTGGGATCAACTACCTCCATGCAAGTGCAGTCAGTCTCTACCATGAAGCATATGGTTTCCTTATACATTTCAGCAATCTTCTCAGGTATCCTGAACCTCTTTTGCATCTTGATCCTGAAAGATTTGATGTCCATGTCCATAGCATCCTTTGCACTACTCTCTAATGTGGCTTTTAGTGAAATTTGAGACATTGTAGGTTTGCTTCTATCTAGGTAAAGATTAGAAACCTTACCAAAAATGTGGAAGTACAAGTAGATAATCAGAGACCCAAACCTGAATGTCTTGTTATTTTCATGCTTGATAACTTGAATTTTGTCCATCAATTGACCATGTAATATCTCACATAGATTGAACTGAATGTTATCCTTCACCATTCTGATAGCTGCTAGAACTATGGCTATTGACACACTATTTAATCTTCTTGCGTGCTAGAACTTGTAACCAAGGATCATAGTTAGAAGCTTCATGTCTTCTTCCTTGATAGGATCACCTATCATACCGCACCTGTCACTTCTGGATAGGCATGCTTGCTCAACCTGTTTCTTGACATCCTTGCTAGTAGGTAGAACTGGCCCAGTATTAGGTAGTCCAGTCATGTTATGGATTAGGTCTGTAGTAATATGGACAGGGACTTCACTAATCTAGAAAAGATCATCATGAATCCTTGAAGATAGGGTTTTCTCTGAGATGTGCATATTCATCCTTGAATGAATAGTCTAGTTTCATCATCAAAGCCATGAGAGTGGCTATGATGTTATCTCCAATTGTTTCCTTCTTACAATAAATGTATGAGTGGATGTCTTCTATGTGAACAACTCCTAACAGGGTTTTGGAGAAAGCTCCTTCCACATCATCCAGTATGGATTTGAATGGATGCTTCTTAAATACAAATCTCTTCCTCTCTACAATATCAAATACAACTGGAGTCACCATACTTACTTGATGATTTCTTAAATAGGGTTTCACAAAATTTTGAAATGACATGACTGCTAGGGTTCCATTTCAACTTCTCAATCATACTTCTTAACCACCAAATCTATTATGCTTCCGTGCTTTGATGCTCAATGCTCCTTTTCTCTCCAAATTTTGTGATCTTGAATGCAAGTGTGAAGATGATCGAAGACTTACATATTTTTATAAAAGTTACTACATTTAATGTTTGCAACCGTACACAATTTTCATAGTGAATCTTAAACTTCATTCAGAATGCATTATAGATAATGTGTGTATGCATACTTCATCCAACTATGATCATAAACATAATTTCATAGCGCATACTCAGAGGTGAGTATACCAGCCGCACAGGGGTCCTGAGCTAGAATAGCTCCCCCTAAGACCAAGAAGGTTTATTCAACTAGAAATAGAGAATGTGTCCACTGTGGATGCATCAACTACTTTTTCAACATCATTGTCCTTCTTTACTTCAACCCAAATTTTTCTTGAATCTTCTTTTGCTTGAACAAACTTGACTTCTCCTTCTTCTTCAAATAGTGATTTCTTAGGATCCTCTTTTTTTTGAGTTCTAGATCTACATAACCTTAAGATGTGTCCAACCTTTCCACATGTGTGACAAATGATAGGAGGTCTGATGTTCTTTTTCATCATGTTGCACTGCTTTGTTGTGTGTCCATTGTAGTTACATATCTAATATGTAATGTTCTACAAATTTATTTGAGGTTGATTTCTGTAATTATTTTGATTCATTCTTCTCTGATTCTGTTGTGACTGATTTTTTTGATTTGTTCTGAAATGTATAGCCCTATGACCAAACTTATTATACGAGAAAAAATAACCATTGAAAGGTCTTACCTCTTTGCAATCTCTTGCCAAATGACCATGTTTGTTACATGCATAACAATTTCTGTTAAATTGCTTGATTTCCCCTTTAGGTGGATCTGTTTTAATCTCTGTAACATTTTCAACTTTCTTTGCTTTTGAAGATGCTTCATGTGCTTTATTTCTTTCTTCTAATGATTTTACTTCAACTTGTGCTACACTATATCCAAGACCAGTAGTGTCACCTCTTAGATTTTGTGCATTGAGCTGAGATTGAAGTGAATCAGAACTTGTGTAGAGTTTATCAATCTTATCCTTTGCTTTTGTTAATTCAGATTCCATACTCTTCTTTATGTTCTCCAATTCCAAGACTTTCATGTTTTCTTGCAAGAGTTCATCTTCTAATTGTTTTCTTTCTTTGATCTTTTCTTCAATAGAAATTTGACTGTCTGTTAGTTGTTCATCTAGATTTTCAATTTTATCTTTCAGAGACATATTCTCTTCATTGAGATTTTTAACCATTTTACCTAAACCACTTGTAGAACAATCTTTCAAATCTTTTCTCAATTTCTTGATAAGAATTTGTGAGCCATCAACTTTTAGTCTAAGTTCTTCATTTTCTTTTTCAGATCTATCAAGATCTTCAAGAGCTTCTTCAAGATTATTTTTAAAATGTTTTTCTTCTACTGAGTCCATGATCTCCTCAAGTGGTTAAACTTTCTTTCAGAGGACCAAAGCTCTGATACCAATTTTTAGAAACACTGAGAGGGGGGTGAATCAATGTTTTTCTATTTATTAATTTTCAGAAACTTAAACATAAATCAAACACACATTCAATGAAGCTTAACATAAGAACTCATAACACGTGATATGATTACGGGGAAACCTTGATCAGAGGAAAACCCTAGCGGGAATTATTACCCACAAATATTGTACTAGTCTAATGAACTTGTTAAAGTTCCTTTGCCCTGTTAGAAGTAGTCTTTACAATGCAAGTACAATGACCTGGTTAAAGGTCTGACCCTGTTAGGAGTCTTTTACAAAACCCTGTTAAAGGTATATGGCTCACTTCCTAGGCTCACTACCCAATAAGATGAAGGCTACAACCTTTTGATAGTTGATATACACTATATCAAAAGTGAACTGTTGTGATGACACTGCTATCTGATCAGTTCCATTTATGCACTGATGCTCTTACTCTTTTAAAGAGATTTATCTCATACTGACTTCATCATACTACTCTTTTATATCTATCTCATGCATATTCTTTGACACTTTATAACATAACTTTACATTACACACTTATATGTTCATACCCGAATAGACGTGACCCAAAACAAGACTTATGGTCGGCCCTAAAACATAAGACACAACGCTTCTGAGCAAGTTGGCTTAAGCATGTTTACTACAATACTAATTACATCATTACAAACATATAATCAAAGGCGCTTGGCTGCTACATAACAAAATAATTCACGTTGATCAAAACACTTAGTCGACTTTCATGCTCTATCTTCTGGACTGCTAGTGTACTGATATGTCTTTAACTTCTCTGTGCTATCATGTCATACCATGCATGTCTGGACTTGGTATGTACACATGTCATAGAATATATATCTAAATGTGCATATGCTGATTTGATCTCTCACACATGCGCTGATGTGTTGATCGATGTATATCTCTGTCTGCCCTGTTTCCATAATCATTTTATCTTCTAAGTTATCTTTGAAAGAAACTTACTATGACTTTGTTTCCATGATGACAACACAAAATAAGCCATGCAACCTCAGGAAGTCAACTTGCCAATAGAAGGTCACATGTTTTTGTCTTCATTGTTGTAGAGCCAATCAAGGACATTGTATTCCATGTGTTCATCTGATAAGGACCCCCATTGTTCAAAAGTGTTTGTTTTGCAACGCATGAGCTCTTTGTCATTAGAGGGGGGTAATGGTGATGGTCTTCCATAGGACTTTGGAGACAAAGGGAGTTTCCCAATGCATAGAGTACTTTCAAATTTATATTCTCCCATGCCTTGATCTTTAAAGGTGGCCTATGCTTTAGATGCAGAGGCTTTGTCTTCAATAAACTTTTCCTTTCCTTTGGATTGATTAGCTGGTGTTTCTAATGCCTTTTCTAGAACTGAGGGAATGTTTGAAACATTGGTTTCTTGATTGAAGTGTCGGCCAAACTCATTCAATGGATAGTAGTTAGATTGTTTTCCTTCTAGTCTCTTGCAGTATTGAAAGGGCTCATGATCTCTAGGAATCATGATTTCTCTACCATGATGTGGGAACTTGAGACACTGATGATAAGTAGAGGGTACACCTTTGATAGCATGTATCCAGGGTTGTCCCAGCAAGATATTGTATGGTAGATCTAGATCCAGCACATGGAAAATAGTTTCGATCAAGGTCAAGCCCACTTGTAAGGGTAGTGTGATCAAACCCTTTCTTTCTTGTTCTCTATCATCATAGGCCTTTATTTTGATTCACTTTTCTACATCCATGAGGTCCTTAGAAAGACTTATGTTATTAATCATCTACAATGTGCACAAATTCAAGCCAAATCCACCATTTATAAGGACTTGTTTTATTTTTGTGGATTGGATTTTGGCTTTGATATGGAGGGACTTATTATGATGAAGGTCAGAACCATGAAATTCCTAATTAGTGAAGACAAGATGTTCTTTTGTGGCTAAGTTCCCGATCATAGCTGGGAATTATGCGACACTGATATTCTCAGGGACACGGGATTCATTTAGAGAATCTTCAAGGATTTCTTTGTGAATAGGCGAGGTTTTTAGGAGTTCTATAATGGATATATGTGCAGGCATCTTTCCAAACTGAGCCAATAGGCCATAGCATGAGGCAGACCGAGCAGTGGTAGACAATGCAGCTGGTGGATGTGTAGATGTAGAAGGCTTATCAGCAGCTTAGACAATGACTCTGGTTCTGCATGTGGTAGCATTACAGTCACCAGCTTTGAGATTTATGGTGTTAACATATGTGTCAGATTCTTCAATGCGGCCATAGAGAGCATCAAATCCAAATATATTATTTTATTCTAGACTCCCACATGTTTGATCATGGCCTGTGATAGTATTGGTAGAGTAATCATATGGGATTGCATTGGATGCATTGTTTTTATTGTGTGGTGGGAAGGGCTGATTGTAGACTTTAAGTTTTGCATTAGATGAGGATGCATTCTGACCTTCAACTTCAATTTTTCCATCTTCAATAAGATCTTTCACAAAGTGTCTAAGCTTCATGCATTTCTTGGTATCATGTCCTTTGATGTGATTATAATCACAATATTCATTATCTCTATACCAAACAGGCTTGGGTTGATTCTCATCGAAAGGCCAAGTATTTGGATAGATTATCATTCCTTGATCCACAAGTTGTTTAAAGATCACGTCTAGGGGTTCCACCAATGTTGTGAATTGTCATCATTGCTAATTGTTGTTGTTATTATTGTTGTTGTTGTTGTTATTACGAGGGAAAAAAATTGAATGATTGTGTGGTTGTTGTTGATTGTTGTTTTGATACTAATTCTAATTTTGGTTGTTTTGGATTTGACTTTGATTGTTCTGATTCTGGTTTTGATTATTGTTGTGATTCTGATTATTATTGCTATTATTTTGATTATTATTGTTGGATGCTTGAACAGTTTGAACATGCTTGGAATCAGTCACTCCATCATTGACAACTCCTTTGTTTTTACTACAAAATTTTGGTTTATCATTGTTGGAAGGAGTATAATGTTTGATGCTACCTCTTTGTAAAAGGCCATCTTCAATATCATTTCCCTTCTTGACAAGGGATTCAAAGGTGTCAAGTAAAGCCATTTTTATTTGGAAAGACATCTTGGAGATCCAATTCTTTGTGAAGATGTTAATTAAGTGACTATCAGGTATTTTCCATGGCATGCAATTTGCAATATGTCTCCATAATTGTAAGAAATTAGCAAAGGTTTCTCCATTCTTTTGTTTATTATTGCACAAATCACTGAGTGTTGCTTGATGCTCAATGTTATATGAATATTGTCCAACAAACTTCTCTATGAGATCACAAAAAGTAGAGATTGATCTATAAGGAAGGGCTATGAACCATTCCAAAGATTCACCTCCAAGAGTCCTAGTGAAGTGTATTTTTAGGTAATTCTCATTATAGGCAACTTCTTGACATGCGATGTAGAATTCTTTGAGATGTTGTAGAGGACATGTTTCACCTTTGTATTTCTCAAATTTAGGCATCTCAAAGTTTGGTGGGAATGGTTGCATTGTGATGAACTTGTCAAATGGATAGGGACAAATCTCTTCAAAAGAAAACTCCTTTTTTTCCCCATTTTGTAAACAATGCACAAGGTTTTTGAATTCATTAAATTGTTGGGATAAATCTAGAGCATTATGTGGCAGAAATGGTGGCACATAAGCTCCACCTCCTCCAAATTATGCAGTTGAAAACCCTGTCGAGGTCATAACAACAGTACGAGGGGGTATATATTGATAAGCTCTAGATGTTGTGGTTGTGGATGTCTTCATACCCATTTTTTTAAATAGAGATGATGTAGGCAAAGGCATGGAAATCTGCCCTATGTTTTTGACATTAGCACTTGCTCCTTGAGTAGTATTTTTCATTGCGGGAGTGTTATTGTGTGTAGTAATGTTTGGCAAAGTGCTTAGGGTCTGTTGAATTTGTTCTTGTTTTATTTGGGCTGATGATATAGTTGTTGATACAGGTTCTGATGTAGGTATTGACGTGGAAGGTTCACTAACAGCTCCTTTACCAGTATCATGTGATGATGTAGCATTTGAATTAGAATCCATGGCTGTAGTAGTGGCAGCGGTGACTTTGGTGATGTTTCAGGTAAGGAGTGTTTCATCAAAGTCAGCGGGCACTATGACACCATTTCGAATAAGATTCAAGAATATTTCACCATTGTTTTGATTAATGGCCTTTTCAACCATTTCTAAGTTATATGGATTGCTAAGGAAGTCGTTCATTTGGGTAGGTCTTTCTTCTTGTTCCACTAACTCAGTTTCTTTGGGAACTTCCTCAACTATTACTTCAGTGCCTTGAAAGTATTGATGGGAAAAAGGATTTTCCTCATAGGTAGCAGTGTTGAGTGTTGCACGCCTCATGTTTCTAGCTTGGGATCGAGTGACTACCATACAATGGTAAACTTAGAAGAATGGAAGACAAGAAGATGTAAGATTGAGAGATGAAATGGAATGGAGAAAAGATCTGATTCTTGATTTAATTTGATTTGATTGGATTGGATAAGGATTGATTTGATGATTGATTTAGAGGTTTTTAGAACTAAACCTAAGCATGACAAGGCCTTACGATGATACAAACACAAAAGGATTAAGTGATATATGTTCTACTTGAAGATGGACTTGTGATCTCAAGAAAAATGGGATATCACTAAGGGATTTAAATTACTTGAGACAGATTGATGGTCTAAAAGCAATGTTGTTGTTTTTTTAGGATGAAGCTCTACAATACTTTGATTAAGGTCTTTCAACCTAAAAATGATTGATTTGATTTGATTCAAAGAGGTTTGATCTAATGCTCCAAGAAAATGATGATGTTTGATGATGATGGAAGAATTGATCTTAGAAACAAGAGGTTTGTCTAATCATATTGCTCAATGGTGACAAAGGCATGGTTGATAGGATACTTGGCCATGAAATTGTAGATTTTATTGTTGTACATGATTTTGTTGATTTTCTCACAATACTAAATGTCTTGCTTGATTGATATGGAAATGTATTGGTATTCTTTGGATTTGTGAGTGGTTTCTTTTTGTTCTCAATAAACTGGAGGTGTTGAAAGCTTAACCTTCTTATGTTTCTTGGAAGTGGTCATGTCATATGGTGAAAAATCTGGTTTTGACTGAATGATTGGATGATTTAGAACAAATGGTTTTAGGGTCCCACAGAGGACTAAATTTCAAATATTTTGGTAGATTTTTGAGCTCACTATTTTCAAGAGGAGACAAAAGTCTCAGACGCAGCTAGTGATATGCGCACACGGCGATCTGCACAGATGGTGATCTACGCAGATGTCAACTCCATAGTAGAGATGACAGACTATTGTTAAGGCAGTGTCTTGATGTTTTGAACAGATTATGACTTCAGTTTGATTTTTGGCGGATTCATTCAATGGAAAGAACCAATTTTAGCATACTGAAACTAGAAAATAACTAGCATGTGTCTTAAAAACAATCCAACAAGGGACAAAGCAACCTTGAGGGATATAAGCAAGTGTGACTTTGGGGAACTTTGACAAAATTGTGAGATTTTATTTGTGTATGTTCAAGTGACTCTTTCAATCCACTTATGTTTTTACGTGGTTTAAAACAATGAAGACAGTACAAATATTAGCTACCTTAAGGAATTGGATTCGCATGAAATATTATAGGCCCATTGCTTGGTAGTCCTTCAACTCACACAACAGTGTCACCCCCGGAAGGGTGCCTATTTTTTTTCCTTTTGCCAGGTATTGTTTCCATGCTACAAATATCTCTTTCACAATACAATACCTTAGGACACGTATGATGGGAATCTTGGGGGAGAATCTTCCCTCCCCTTGCACTATAATAAGTCACTGTTTGAAGGTGAATCAGGTAGGTTACTAATTTATAGTTTCTAATAAGATTCATGGCATCCCCGCAATCGGTTTGTACGGTGTGAGAAACTTAAGTCTCTATTTCAACCATGCCAGTATGTTGAGGATATTCACTCAATATGGAATACCATTGAACACGACCCATCCAAGCTTGAAGGGATAAAGCAGACCTTTGGGTCACACCTTATTTCTATACCAGTCGAATGGATTTACCGGTTTGACATCATCCTCTAAAGGGGAAGCGCACCCTCTAGATAGGCCTCTCTAGAAGCTAGATTAAGCTAAGCTTTCTCTTCACCCAAGTTATACAAAGGTGAGGGGAGAGGATAAAGCTATAGTTTAATCATAGCATCATGTAAATTAAGGGATCTATCTAATGATAAATAGCTCGAAAGAAGTGTTGAAAAATACTTCTTCAAACACACCAAAAAGAGTTCATTTTCCAACTTGAACCTAATTAGAGCAAATAAGTGTTTTCTACCTAAGAAAAATACACAATAGTATGATTAAGCACACAAGTTCAATTTATTTTCCACACATCAATAAGGAAAGTATGTAAAAAGGTGTGTTTGTTTTCCTTAAGTCATTCAAGATTTGTGAGGTTCATTCCCTTATGCATTCAAAATTGGATGTGGTTGATTTCTCTTTTTTTTTTTAGCAACATTCATTCAAAGACTAATGTTTAAAACATACAAGTTCATTCCCAAAATCTGTTAAAACCCAAGGAAACCTGCATGAAAAAATGTTAGTAGTTTTGGAGTTTTCAACTATGAAATGTTGAAAAAATATTAGATCATAAGAAAATCATGTAGCCGGAAATCCACGCAGATGATGATTTACTTGCACAGATGGCCAAATAAAGATAGTCAGATTTTGTTACCAAAAAATACCTAACATACATAAATATTAATTTTTTTATCAATTTTAATAGCATCTAACTCTTAAAAATCATCACTCTATCAGAAACCTGAGAGTTAAAAAGCTCAAAATTTAATAAAAAGAAGTTTAAAACAATGTTACTCTAAGTTTATTTTTAGATAGGCGGAGACGGTTGTCTGTGTGCACAGACGGTGAAGAAGTGTAGACTACGATCTGCGCAGATGGAGATCTGGAAACGCAGACAGTGGAATCAAAGCGTAGACAGCTCTACGTAAAAACTTTCCAAAACTACGATAAAAACATGAAACTTGTTAGAAAAAAGGTACGTGGGTCCCACCGGGCGTGCCAAAATGTATCTGATAAAAACCTACCTATCCAACACAATCACTCAAACATGCAAACAACAAGGATTAGCCATTAGAAACCATAAACAAGTTAGCATATTCAAATGAAGGATTGAAACAAAGGGGTTTACACCACAACCTTCAATGAGCCAAACAAGTGCACCCAGGCCTTGTTGATTTTCTCTTAGGCCCCATTTGTTTGGGGAATTAGAATTTCACTCAAAACCTTATTATCTCATAATAAGGTTTTGAGATTCTGGTTTTGCATTGTGGGAAGATAATTTGGACTGTTTGGTGGACCCAGAAGATGAAAAAGTTTTGAGAAGATGAGCCAATTTTGGGAACATGAGCCAATAAAATAGAGCAATAAAATACCATAACCAGGTTTTCAAATGAATTCCACCTTTTAGATGGAAGTTGCAAATCCTTGTTTTTTGAGTAAAATGGAAAGATCAAAACCATAACCAGGTTTTCAATATAAGCAACCAAACTAAAGATTTGGAGTCAAAACTAGGTTTTCTCTCCCAAATTCCAATTCCACCCCTCAAACAAACGGGGCCTTAGAGATATTTGTGGGTGTGTTCTCCCAACACAATATTAAAATCCCACTATATTACTTGTATGCTATGGATTAAAGCTAAGTGCAACTAATGGATACAATGAAGAGCTCAAGAACAAGTATGAGGAACTTGTCGCAAGCCTTCACCAAATGATGATAATGAAGATGCAAAAGCTATACTAACATGATATGCAAGATTAGATGAAACTAAGAACTAGATTCATTTCCATTATCCCTAAGATGTGATTTCTAGATTTTCGAAGAGCAGAAACATGAAAAATGTACTATAAAACTCAAACACTAAACTAGCATGATAACAATGTATAAATGAGAGATGATTTGCTCTTGACAATGGCCTCTATTTATAGATTTTTTGGGGGAGAAAGAGGGCTTGGATGAGGTGGAGCTCATGTGGCATCCACATAGGTGCCACATGAGGGACACATAAGCCATGCAAGAGGCTAAATTTTCTCACACATGTGTGAGCAACTTGTGATGTGATGGGTTAAGGTGTACTTAAAGTACACATGTGAAGATCTTGTAAGAGGTGTAAGAGTTTTTATCCAATAAAACACTTTTAGAAAGTTTAAGAGAGTGTCATCAAGGTTGTAAGAAACCTTGTTGGCACCAAATTAGGATTATTTGGAAAAGTGAATTTTTAGAAATTTGCTCACACGTGTGAGCAAGTAATTAGGACTAATATGTGTAGGAATCAAGAAATTAGCCTAATTAACCTTAGTTAATTAGTAAGTAGGTCTATTTGGTGAGAGTGATGTGAGGTAGGGTAGGATCTAGGTTCAAGTTAGTTTGATCCAAATTAGATTTAGATTAATTATGGTTTAGTAGAATTAAGTCATGTGGAGGAATAAATAAATTAAAATTTATTTAAAAGGGGTAAATGAATGAAATGTATATAAATAAGATTTAATACATTAAAAGGGGCAATAATATTTAAATTTAAGGTTTAAATATAATGAAGGTGAATCATATTTAATTAAATAGATAGAAGAATATAACAAATATAATTAATGAAAATTAACTATAATTTTATGGGAATATTAATTAAATTAATATAAGGATGATTTTGGATGTCTACAAAATTAACTTTTGAATAGGTCCAAACTAAGAATTAGTTATGAAAAAACCTTTTTCAAATTAACATTTTGGAGATGGACTAATGCCTTAGAAGCAATGGAGGTGTTTGGATTATGATTAAAATGGTGCAATATATGTAACATGGTTTTGGTCTTGAAATTTTATTAGAATGAGAACCTAGGAGCCTGGTTGGGTTGATAAGGTGCTTGCTAAGGCATACAGATTTGAGCATGTTTCTCTATAAGATTCACCAATTCATTGCTAAAAGTTTAACAATACTTTTTACATATTACAAGTCATGAGTTTGACTTGAGACAACTTGGTTTTGAGTTGGTGCTTGATTGATTGGTGTTGGTATGGGCATTGTTACAAGTATTAGAGATGGTATCAAGGGATGCATTTTTTGTACAAGGTTTTTATTGGTCCTGATAGCCATCTCATATACATTAGGAACTGTCCTTCCACCCATTGATTGAATTATGATTGAAATACCACTATTTAGTGCTCTTAAAAGGTACAAAAATTATATTTAGGATAAGGTATTGTCAGTATCCCATGTGCTTTGAATCTTGAAATTGATCATGTTTTCATGTGGTGCTCTCTTGATGATTTTTAACTACTCCACTAGGGATAAATAGTCTAATTAGCATTCAAAATGCTTAAACAAATGTTCTTGTAGTTGATCCCATGTACTGGTAGAAATTTTTTGGGATAAGGTTTTGTACATCTTTTCATAATTATAATTTTGTAATGTTTTATTTATTATTATGTGGCATATCTAGTTACGTAGGGATACGTGCACCACTAGGGAAGAACATTCTTGGGGCCACTTATGTATTGTTTGTAACATTGGGATGAATATTTAATATTGGAGAAAGATATTTAATAAAGTGGAAAATTAGTACCCAATATTAATTGAGGGGTTAATAGACATGGTTTTGTGGCACATGATTTTAATTTACCACTTGGTTGTATTTGTGTGAGCTTATCTCTATATAAGAAAACACATTCTCAGTAGTTAACATTGGCTAAATGAATGGGTTGTCATAATAGTGATTCATTTTGAGGAGTGCATATGGGAAGTATGTCATGAGATGTGTGGATACATGCTTGGAAACATTGATAATGCATTGAAGGGGATTTTTAAAAATTACCCATTCTAGCTTTTTAAGTTATTTTTATTTCTTTATTCTTGAAAAATAAGATAGAGTATGGATGCTTTTGGAGGCTAGATTTACCCCCATGGGGATTTTCTAGGATATATCTTGTGTTATGTTGTGGTTTGTCTTCTTGATATATGCATACTATTTATTCTATAAGCATGTATGCATGCTTTTCTCTCATGATTATGTAGGAGATAGATTAAATAAACTAGGTATTGAGTATTAATTCCTCTCAAATTCAACATCAAACTTATATAACATCATAAGACCTCTCCCTTTAAAGAGGCAACCAACAACCTAAAAATATTGTATTCTTCAGTCTCATGATCCAATGTAAAGATGTTAGAAATGACTTTGATATATTCAATAAGAGTAGTTCCATCTTCTCTATTGAAAGATATGAATACTTTTGAGGTCATCCATATGGATGTCATTATACTAAAAATGGTTTAATGAACTTACCCTAGTGAAAGTAACAAAGGCTTGATTCCTAGGAAAAACCATAAGAATCGAAGGTGGTTGATTTTGATGAGTGTCAAGAGGATGTAGATTCAGCTAATAAGAACTATTAGAAGGTAGTGAAGATTGTATTTTTACTTTAAAGCACTTGGAATAAATGGTCTTCCTTTCCTACTAGGTGGTGAAAATTTATTCTACTCAAAATATTTTGAGATATCTTTCATGTTCACTCTTTTCATTAAATTTTAGCACTTCATCTTGTTGAAATTAGTTTGTTCAATCTTCTAGGGTTACATTAGGTATGCAAAATATTACTTCCAAAAGTAGACATCATTGAAATATATACCAACTTTCAAAAAATGTGTTGAAATGTAATGGATTGTAGTAGTTCAACCAATCCCAATGAGGGAACTAAAAACATTTTCACATTAGAATATACCTTTCAAAGTATTAGTGTGGTGGTTCTCCTCCCAGCTGTGCAAAAATTCACTCCAAAGCTAGGGGTGACCTAAATGTTAGAGTGAATCTCTAGAGAGGGTTGGTTCCCCTAGTGCATCACCTAAAAGTAATTTTTACTATAAGTAAAAGGGGTAAATTAAATAAAAAATAAACAAAATAAATAGGTGATAGACCAAAAATTTAATGATTTGTACCTACTGAAGCATACATAACATGATTTGAAAGAGAAAATGATTATGAATTACTAAGGATTTCATAAATTTTCATAAATATTTATTAGAAAATATTGATTCTATGATAATTTTTAGAAGGACTATCATGCGCAATTGTTCTTTAAGATAAAACCTTAAAGAGAAACACAAACTAAACTATGGTGTACATATCATGTTATTACTACATGAAAAGAAAGAGAAAGGAGACATAAATCAAGGATAAAAGTACTATCACAAGACATATCAATCATATGGAACCAAGAACAATAATATAGCTTGATTAGGAAAAATATAGCTTCCTTTATTGATCAAAAGACATCACACAACACAAAACAAGTTTGTACAATATAATTACATTAAAAAAAATTATATTCAAGCTATTTGATAGTTGATTAATCCTTATGTCCTCTATTTTCAATGGAATTTCCCTTTCATAGAATGTAAGAGTTCTACCTTTGATCTAGAAAAAAATATTTTCTCTAACAATGTGAAAACAATATGAAAATTGCATGTTATGGGCTTCAATTGATGATTTGGCACTTTTGACCATACCAATGACCAAAATCTAAATCAAGGATTTTTTGTGTTCTAGGAACACTTGAAACCTTAAAATTCCTTTATGCTTTACATTCCTTCACCTTTTCCTCTTCTTCAAATAGCATTAAAACTCATTGATCCCTTAGGAACTTTGTTGGTATAAGTTATGAAAGTTAAGTACTGAGAGGGGAGGGGTGAATCAGTACCCTTAAAAATTTTAAGCATACAAGCTAAAACAAGTACCAAGTTGAATTCATTTCAGAATATCAACATAAAGTAAATAACTCGAATCATAAAATATTTAACACATAACACAATGATTTTGGTCACACAGAAATCCTTTATTAGACGGAAAAACTGTGGTGGGGATGACGCCCACAATACTTCACTAATACAGTATAAAGGTTTCTCAGTTAGAGATACAATGTTAGCTACTTCTAATAGATTACCATGTTAGGAGTACAAAAATAATTATGCACTCTACCTTGTTAAATTATGTTTACAATCTCTCATCTCATAGATGTACCCAATTAGAGAATTTGTAAAATAAGACATGTTATGGCCTACCCATTGAAATGAGATTTCTATACTTCTAACAACTATAAAACCTATTACGAAAATGTCTATGAGTATGCATCAAACATAATTTTGTTTGGAATATTTATGCTCTGCAAGTGCATTACCTCATTCTACACTCAGTAACTTATATATTCTGCAACTTAAAAATTCTTCATTCTAACTCCTTTAGCTCTATCTTTGATAGAAGTAACCCCAAGGTGTGCTCACACAATTCTCTAGATAGGACTTTGCTTTCCCTAGTCCACTAAGGATCCCAATTCCTCTTCTAGGATCTCAATAGCCTAAATACACTGACCCTAATACTATTCTAACTCTTCTCTAAGAGTCACTCTTCTGGTGTTTCACCTTGAAGGACAGCTACCATTAGTTTTGTCTCAATGCTACACACTTGCCTTGAAGGATTCCAAACCTAAACACTTCATTCCAACTCCAAAAATGCTACAAGGGTCTTGTCCACAAATTTTCTGCTTATTCTACATCCATACATTCCCATTTTCATAGGTCTTTAATTCCAATTTGGTCGAGTTCCAAAGCTTCTCTCAAAATGATCCTTTTAGGCCTAATTGACCAATTAGCCCTATCCAGAGGGTTTGTTTGGATTTACTTATAAATCTTCCAAACAACCCCTAAAATTAATCTAGGATCCAGATACCCTTTTTGAATACCTAAAGTATTTTCAAGGTCTAGGGTGACCAAGCCTTCCATACACCTTTGTCCTGAATTGTAGGCCTATTTTGTCTCTTCACAAGTAGTTCCATGAATTCTATGGAAAAATCTATCCAAATGGATTGGATTAGCTTTGAACTCATTAAAAGGGATCTATAAGACCCTAAATACTTTGATATCACACTTTATTCATAACTTTCATATACACCCTTGTCTCTGAATTCATCTTTTCCCCTGCCATATACCTAACCGGACAGTCCTAGCTCGCCTAGGGCATGGCTATAAAAATAGAAAATCGATTCCTCTAACATCCTACTTGCATATGTAAACTATACAGAGGCTCACCTAACTCATTAATCCAACCTTTTGAGTTTCCCATGGTTGGATTTCATGGGGGAGCCATAAAACCAAAATTGCATTGAACTGGACCAGCAGACTCTCTAAAACTTAAACAATTTCCTACAGCTAACAAATTGACACCACTACTTTCTCCATGAATGAAAAATTCTTTAATATTTTCCTACTACATCAATCCACTAATATATCAAGTATTTCAATCCATTAAAACACAAAGAACATTCAATTGAGTCGACTATACTCTATATATCATAACACTTGCTCTATTGCTTTCAAAAACTTGCTTACAATCAAATATACCTCAGGAAATAAGCCATAGAGTATCATAAGATTCTTCCTCCACTATTTCAGGCCACTATAATTTATTTCCCACTCCTAGAATGAGGGGAATCCAAAGTTGTCAAGTTGCATGCAACATTTGCAAAAAGTTGCAAATGTTGTCATGACAACTTTTGAGCATCTTTTGCGTTTATGATGCCAACTATCTTTTAGGGCCTCTAACCCATAAAAATAGATGAAATAACATCATTAAATCCTATTTAAGCATCTTTCTCACCTTACATAGGTCTAGGGCATATTTAGACCCCATTTCCCAAAGTTAGGCCTATTTTAAGGAATAAACACTTAAAAGAAAACTAAACTAAACTAGAATGAAATTAGCACTAACCACTAATTCACCTAGTCACACACAACAACAAGACCTTCTAAGTTCTAAGAAAAAACATATTGACTTGGCTAGAGTCAGTTACAATCCAAAACTAACTAGGGCTTTGAGGATAGCCTAGGTGCTCCTGCACCATCCTCCCCAAATGAAAAGACTTCAATCCACCCTTGGATTGAGTAAGTTAAGGTTAATGCCCAACTTTTTGAACTATGTTTCCTTTATCCATACTACATCTTCATCTGGTTTTCCATGCCATTTCACTAAGTGTTCTTGATATTCCTTCTTCCTTGTCTTCTTGTAGACTCTGGAATCTAGTATCTATTATGCTTTCTTGATTGGTGCAGATGGCAAGTTGAGTTCTTCCACCTCCTATATGTCTTCAGTCAAAATATAATCCACATCTTGGATTGGGACTTTGTATAAAACCAGGTCTGCAACATTAAACACTAGAGATAAACCCATATCCTTTGGAAGTTCCACCTTGTAGGCATTTGCTCCATATTTGGCTAGTATGACACATGGGCCAATTATTCTCATCTGAAGCTTATGTGGTGTTCCTTTTTGTAATATTTACTTATTGAGGTGAAGCATCACTAGATCCCCAACTTTGAATTGGACATCTCTTTTCCTCTCATCCACTTTGCTCTTAATCTTCTCTTTATTTTCAATGAGTGTCTTCCTCACTATCTCATGGAATTCTTGCATAGAATGTGCAAATTCATCAACATAGCCACTTCCCTTGGCTCCATCCTTCAGATATTAGATCTCATATATGCCTCTAGGATGAATGCCATAAACTATTTCAAAAGGACTCTTACCAATAGTCCTATTCACTGTGTCATTGTAGGCATATTTTTCTTTCCCAATGAGTTGGTCTCAAGTTTGACCATACTCCTTAGTTAGACACCTTAGGAGATTTCCAAGACTCCTATTGACTACCTCTTTTGGCCATCAGGTTAGGAAGGTATGCTAATCCACGGGACAAGTTGGCTCCCAACTTCTGCCAGAGAGTCTTCCAAAAATGACTCATAAACTTTGTGTCTCTGTTAGACACTATGCTTAGTGGAAAACCATGTATTCTGACTACCTCCTTGAAAAATAGGGAAGCTATCTGACTTGCATCATTTGTTTTCTTGTAGGGTACAAAGTGTGTCATCTTGCTAAACCTGTCCACCATAACATAAATGTTATCTATTCCCTGCTTTGTCTTGGGAAATCCTACTACAAAATCTATACTCAAACATTCCCATGGTCTGGTTGGAAAGGATAAAGGCTGGTATAGGCCTACATTATTAGATGTACATTTTTCCTTCTGATAGATAACACAACCTTCTACATATCTCTTAACATCCAAATTCATCTTGGGCCAAAAGTAGAATCTTTGAATTAATTCTTGAGTTTTGTTAACACCAAAATGGACACTAAGTGCACCATTATGTTTCTCCTGGATTAGATTCTCCCTAATAGACCCCCTAGGGACACACAATTGACTCCCTTAAACAATAGACCACTCTGCAAAGTATACTCAGAGAATTGACTATGAAAGTGATTCTTATATTCTTGGCATACCTTGTAAATTTTTGCAAAGTCCTCATCTTCACCATATAGGTCTTTGAAGTTGTCTATCCTCATGATCTATAGTTGAATCTCTTGAATTGTCAAAGCTCTTCTACTTAAGGAATTTTCTACCTTATACTGCAACCCCTTCTTATGTTTGATGTTGAAGGTGTAGGCTTGTAGGTACTCAGCCCACTTCATATGCTTGTGACTGAGTTTATCTTGAGAGTTCAAGAGACTTAGTGCTTGATTGTCTGGATAGACTATGAACTCTTTTGGAAGCAAATAAGGCCTCCACTTTCTCAGTGACTAGACTACAGCATACATCTCTAGGTCATAAGAAGATTATTTCTTCTTAGCTTCACTTAGTTTCTTGGAGTGGAAGTCCATTGGTCTTCCCTCTTGACTCAAGACAACACCAATGGCCACATTGATGACATCACATTCCACTGTAAATAGCTTTTCAAAGCTTGGTAAAATGAAAATTGGTTGGGTAGAAATCTTCTTTTTCAATAGCTCAAACCCATGGTTAGCTTGTTCATTCCACACAAATTTAGTCTTCATCCCACCCTTTATAGTATCAATCATAGGAGAACAAATTGCACTGAATTATTTGATAAACTTTCTATAGTATTGTGCTAATCCATGAAAACTTCTTACCTCAGTGCTTGTTCTTGGAGTAGGCCAGTTGATGATGGCCTCCACTTTGCTAGGATCCATCTTTAGGTTTCCTTGAGATTATACACACACACACACACACACACACACACACACACAAATCCAAGGTATACTAACTCTTTCTTGATGAATTCACACTTCTCCAAATTGATCATCAACTTCTCCTCATGTAGCTTCTTGCAAACCATTTCTAGGTGTCTAATATGTTCTTCTCTTGTCTTAATATAGATGAGTATATCATCCAATTACACTACCACAAACTTTCCAATATAGTCTTTAAGGACTTCATTCATCAACCTCATGAAATTTGATGGGGAATTGGATAACCCAAATGGCATGAAAAGCCACTCATACAGTCCTTCTATGGTATTTAAGGTTTTTTTCCACTCATCTCCCTCATTTACCATGATTTGATGATAGCCACTCTTTAGGTCTATCTTGGTAAAATGCCTTGTTCCTCCTAGACAGTCCATTAGGTCTTCTATCCTAGGGATAGGGAACCTATACCTAATGGTTATTTTTTTTATTTCTCTAAATTTAGTACATAACCTCCATGATCCTCCTTTTTTGGGGGCTAAGACAATGGGCATAGCACAAGGGCTAATTCTCTTCCTAATCAGACCTTGGCTTAGTAGTTCTTGAATTTGCCTAGATATCTCCTCATTTTGTTGAGGAGTCATCTTATATGAAGCCTTATTGGGTAGGGTAGCTCTAGGTATTAGGTATATTTGATGGCTTAGTGACCTCTTATGTGGTAGGGATGATGGTTTTTCATCACTGACTATGCCTTCATACTTCTGCAGGAGCTCCTGCACTTCCTTTAGCAACTTTGTCTTCTTTAATGCTTTGTCTGCACTTTCTTCTTTTGGTTTCAACACCAATGCAAAACCAACTCCCTCTCCTTCTTCCAAGGCTTCTAAGTACTCCTTCTCACTCACCATGAGAAAATTGGGACCATATGACTTCATTTCTACATCCTTCAATAGTGATTGTCTTTTGTATGTCACATTATCCCTCTTGAAGGAGTATGAGTTCTTTGCACCATCATGCATGGTCTTTCTGTCAAATTTCCATGGTCTACCTAGGAGTAGGTGACATGCATCCATAGGTAGGACATCACATAAAAAAATTTCCTTATACCTCCCAATTGAAAACATCACCCAAGCTTGCTCATTGACAAGGACATGTTGCCCTTTGTTTAGCCAGGTGACCTTGTAAGGATTGGTGCGGGGTATTCTTGTCATCTTTAACTTGCTGACTACCTCCTCTAAAACTATATTGTTAGTAGACCCCAAGTCTATAATGACTCTACACACTTTTCCCATCATCTTAAACTTCACTCTAAATAGTGACCTCCTCTAACTAGGCTCTTCTTTTACTGGCTCCTTAACCAGAGTTCTTCTCATCATAAGGTTCTCACCTTCTTCTGATTCTAAGGGAACCCCAGGGTGGTTTTTTCGACCACTAGTTTCTTCTTGGACATATTTCACCCTCTTGTCACTTCCTTGAGAAGTATAACCCTTCTCTAGACATCTACATGCAGGATTTCCCATCGGATTGCAGTGGTAACACTTCATAGTGGAAAATTAATTACCCCTACCTTGATTATTGTTTCTTCCTCTGTTATTAGAGTTCCTTCCTATATTTGAACCCCCTTTGTTGGATTTTCCCTCTTTTTGTTCCACAAATTTATTCTCCCCTTGGTTCTTGGGTTCAGAAATCCTTCCACCATATCCACCTCTTTGTCCTCTAGTGTCACTTCCTCTACCTCTTCCTCTAGTAGTACTAGAGTCTTGTTTTTTCCTTAGCTTCTCTTCAACTTTGATGACAATTTGGTGGCACTTTTGAAAGGTGTCTGGAGTCAAAAGAATCATCTCATGTTGTATGGTCCACTTTAGTCCAGTAACGTATCTTTCTACCTTAACCTTCTCATCATGTGCAACTCTAGATCTCATGCAAAGTCTCTAAAATTATTCAGTGTATGAGTTTACATCTAGGTCCTTCTATCTCAAACCTTGCCTTCTCTTATGCAATTGGATTTCATCATCCTTGTGGATATAAGCATCTTTGACTTTTGCAACCATAGCCTTCCATGAGGCAATGGGCCTCTTTCCTTGATTTTCTCTCTCATCTTGGATGAATTTCCACCGAGTGAGTGTAGACCCTCTCAATCTAGCTTTTGAAACCTTCACCTTTTGAGCCTCAGTGATTCCATCACACTCAAAATGGTTTTCTAGTCCCTCTATCCAGTCAAGGAATATCTCTGGCTCCATCTTTCCAGTAAAGATTGGAACTCCCTCTAGTGCTTTGCCACTCATAGCCTTTAAATCTTTCATAAATGGCTCCTCAGTAAGGACAGGGTCAGCTTCAGGTACTTCATCATCAATGGAAATATCCTTGCCTTTCCCTTCAACCTTATCCTTTACTTCATCTACTTTCACATCAACTTCATCTACCTTTTTCTCCAATTGAGCCAATATGTCTTGAAGTATCCTATTCTCGACTTCTTGATCACCTACCTTCTTAGCTAGCTCAGCATTAGTCACCATTTTTGAATCTCCCACTGATTTAGTTGGTTGGAACATTAACCATAAGTTTGATCAACTACGCTTTGATACCAATCTTATAGAAGTAACCCCAAGGTGTGCTCACACAATTCTCTAGATAGGAATTTTCTTTCCCTAGTCCACTAAGGATCCCAATTCCTCTTCTAGGATCTCAATAGACTTAAGAAACTAAGCCTAAGACTATTCTAAATCTTCTCTAAGAGTTACTCTTCTAGTGTTTCACCTTGAAGGACAATTACCATTAGTTTTGTCTTAATGCTTCACACTTGCCTTGAAGGATTCCAAACCTAAACCCTTCATGCCAACTCCACAAATGCTACAAGGGTCTTTTCCACTACTTGTATGCTCATTTTGTATCCATCAATTCCCATTTTCATAGGTCTTTAATCCCAATTCGGTCGAGTTCCAAAGCTTCTCTCAAAATGATCCTATTAGGCCTAATTGACCAATTAGCCCTATCCAGAGGACTTTTCTGGATTTAATTCTAAATCTTACAAACAACCCCTAAATATAATCTAGTATCTAGATACCCTTTTTCAATACCTAAACTATTTTCAAGGTCTAGGGTCCCCAAGCCTTCTGTACAACTTTGTCCTTAATTGTAGGGCTATTAGGCCTATTTTTCTCTTCACAAGCAGTTCCCTGACTTCTATGGAAAAATATATCCAAATGGATTGGATGAGATCTAAAATTTTTACCAAGGATCTATAAGACCCTAAATACTCTGATACCATACTTGATTTAGAACTTTCATACACACCCTTGTCTCTGCATTCATCTTTTCCCCTGCCATACACCTAATCGGACAAACCTAGCTCACATAGGGCATGGATATAAAAATAGAAAATCGATTCCTATAACCTCCTACTTGCATATGTACACTATAAAGAGGCTCCCCTAACAAATTCATCCAACATTTTGAGTTTCCCACTGTTGGATTTCATGGGGGACCCATAAAACCAAATTTGCACTGAACTGGACCAGCAGACTCTCTAAAACTTAAACAATTTCCTACATCTAAAAAATTGACACTACACTACTTGCTCCTTGAATTAAAAAGTCTTGAATATGTTCCTACTACATGAATCCACAAATAGATCAAGTATTTCAATCCATTAAAACATAAAGAAAATTCAAATGAGTCGATTGTACTTTGTATATCATAACACTTGCTCTATTGCTTTCAAAAACTTGCTTACAATCAAATCTACCTTGGTAAATGAGCCATAGAGTATCATAATATTCTTCCTCCACCATTTCAGGCCACTAGCATTGATTTCACACTCCTAGAATGAGGGAAATCCAAATTTGTCGAGTTACATGCAACATTTTCAAAAAGTTGCAAATGTTGTCATGACAACTTTTGAGCATCTTTTGCATTTATGATGCCAACTATATTTTAGGGCCTCTAACCCATACAACTCGATTAAATAACATCACTAAAGCCTCTTTAAGCATCTTTCTCACCTTACATAGGTCTAGGACACATTTAGACCCCATTTAACAAATTTAGGCCTATTATAAGGACTAAACACTTAAAAGCAAACTAAACTAAACTAGAATGAAATTAGCACTAACCACTAATTCACCTAGTCACACACAACAAAAAGACCTCTAAGGTCTAAGAAAAAACTTGTTGACTTGGATTGATTCAATTACAAGAAAAAACTAACTAGGGCTTTGAGGATAGCCTAGGTGCTCCTGCACCAATCTTTGTAACTACTTTTGTCTCTACAATTTTCACTATCATGTTTCATCTTTATGTTCTATTTGTTTATATGATCTTAAGGTGGTTAACCTATTCTAGATCCTTCTCCTTCTATAATGGAGGTGAAGCGGTACAAGGTTGGTTTCATTACCAATGTATTTATTATACTTGACTTTCATTGATTGAGTTTCCTTGTGGTCATGTATAATCATGTTTTTACAATCATGATGTTCTACCTAACTCTAACCTTGAATACTGTGAAAGCTTCTTCTGCTCAACGTCCAGATTCAATGTATCCAATTTGAATTTTTATGTCGGCTCTGATATTTCTCAGTAATATGATTTTATCTTTCTTGGTGACATAACATCTTCTCAGTGACTAAATTTTCTCGGTGACTCAATGACTAACGTTGATTGGTAACTATCACTTCTTGGTGACTTATTGTTCTTTTCTCAACTCGATTCTTGTCACTATTCGGTGCTTGGTGTCTTTGATGTTTTTCTTTACCGATTGTTTGCCTTACTGTAATTTATCTTTTACCGACTATCTCCTTTTTCTATCATGACTTTGACAAAACTAATGACAACACAGTAGCTCGATAAGAGTAACAATCTCCCCCTTTGACATTAGTTAGGAATTTTGAAAAAAACTTCAAAGTCATCAAAAATTTTCAAAAACTCCAAAAGTTCAAAATCTTCAAAAACTCCCCCTAGGATAATACTCTGCAAAAATTGTATACTTCTATCTCCCTTATGTACTTGTATCTATATCTATCCTCCTTGTGTGCTTATACTATTTATCCCCTTTTTTTACAAATATGCCAAAAAACAATTGCTTAGTGCTTGATAGTATAGTTATACTTGAGTGAAAATGTGAGTGTACTTCTTTTGTACATCAGCTCGTGATGACTCCCATGCATCATTGAGTGTTTGAAGTACAACAATTTGAGCAGCAATATCAGCTATCATTCTAATGATGGTGTCCAGAGAAATACCATCGGGGGTATTGACCAAATCCTTGGCCTTCTTCAAGTGCCTTTACATTGATTCTATGTGGGGAATCAAAAGTGCTTACAGCTCCAAAGGTTCCATTCTTCTCTTATTCTCTTCTCGTCTTAGTTCATGATGCATCCCCATCAAGTGTTTCAACCTTGAGTAATAAACTTGTAAATAACTAGGCTCGGTAGTGACACTTTTCAGCTACTTGGTCAGCTTAGTCTCAACAAACTCTTCTTCATTTCTTATATCCTTGGTGAAGTGAGAAATAGAACATACGTTCTGAAATACTGAAAGTATATGAGATAATTTAGTCTCAATATCGATAGAGGCCTCAGAAAGTGATACCTTATCTACTGCAATATTATTTAGAATTGATTCAATCATTTTCAATTACATCTTCCTCAAATGAACCTTCATCATGTAGTCAGTAGTGACTTGATTTGGATTTCAGATTTGTTCCACTAGTCCTTCTACTTGACTAATGAGACTTTCTTGTTCATCAATAGTGGAATATGAAACAATCTCTTGTAATACATCCTTGACACTTTCCAATACATCAGTCTTCTTCCTCTTTGAAATAATTTCTTTTATATTGCCTTAAGTTTCACCAATTTTGCATACTCAGTCATTTCATCAAGACTCATAGTAGACAGGTCTACATTGGGTAATCTGATTGGTTAGCTCATAACCACATGTTTCCTCTTCTTTGATTTCTTCTTCTTTGCTAACATACTTCTAGTTGGCTAAGTCTTTAGGGAACGTGATGCCTTTAGTGCATTAGATGTTGTCTCGGTTGGAATAGTATCATCTCTCTTCTCCTCTTGTTTGTGTTCTACCTTCTTCTCCTCGTGTTTCTCCTCTACTTTTTCCTATTTTATTGTATTCTCTTTATGCTCATCTTGTTGTTTACCAAATTCCTTTTGTTTCCTTTGTTCCATTGGTATTCCTTTATCAGGCTGTTATTGTTGTGCAATAAACTTGGTTGGGGTAACCAATTCAGTGTTCTGTGTTGCTAGGTTCTTAGTTGTCATATCCTTCTCTGTGTTCTTTTCTTTCTCTATTTCCTTTTCTTTCTTTGTTTCCTTTTCCTTTTCCTTTTCTTTCTCTATTTCCTTATCCTTTTCTACTTCCTTTGGTTGAACAGTTACTTCTTATTCGATTTCCTTTGGTTATTTGGTGGCCGCCTCCTTCGTATCTATACTTGTAACACTATCACCTTGATTTGTGTGATAATCTTGTACTTGTTCCAATATAGGCTACACGAATGGATCAGTAGTATCCTTATCATTTATATTCATTGGTTTTGTATCAGTGTCCTTGGTGGCCATAACATCTTCATCTTGTGATGTATCATCTCCTGGATCCTTGTCAGTAATATCTTCAATGATAACTTCATTGGTGTTAATTGTCAAATCAATAGGATCATTCTTACCTTGATCATCTTTCACAACTTCATTAGTGTTGTTATCCTTTTCTTTTTCTTCTTGTGATTCAATTGCTTTGATGTTGAAAATTTCTCTCCATTTAGCATCAGTTTCTAACTGCACTAACTCCAATTCTCATATCATAATCCTTAAGGATCTTCTTTTTACAAGAAATCATTTGGAATATTTATTCAATGTTTCTTCAATTTTCTCTATAAATAGTTCTGGTACAGTTAGTACAAGAGACCTTTCTCTCATTTTGTTTTTAGAATTCATTTTATATTTCCATCTTGCATCTATCTTGTTATACAATTCAATAGGTAGAAACTTGACAACTTCAAGTGGTGTGTATAAGAATTTTTGTATGTTGAAAACAACTGCATCTTCATTTTTTACCTTGTTCTCCTCATTTTGTGAATTGTACTTTGCATACTTCGTTCCTTCAAATGTTCTGTTAGGGATTTTTCTTGCATGAACTGTACTGCTTGAAATGTCTATTTGAATCTTGTTACCTCTTAATCCTGATTCATAGTTCAGAGACAAGAAAAGCCTAATTGCTAAGGACTAAATAAGGTCCTTCTTCATTTTTGAGTTCCACAACTACTCAGGCAGGTTTTACCTTTAATGATGGCTGTTAACACAGTATTTGTTGATGTGGACACTAATTTATCATGTATCTCTTTTGAACAAGCTTATAAAATATCTTGTAAATGATCAAGCATAATCATATACAGGATTTAACCATACAAATCATAATCTTAAATATGACAAAAACCAGTGAGACAAGGATTTCGATCCTTCTTCCTTTTCTTGATAGGAGGGACAACCTAGATGATTCTCTCTTCAAGGAATCAATAACATGGACAGTGTCCTACTGACAGAGGTCCTTTATAAGTTTTTCTTATGTGTTCTTGGTAACAGAGTATTTAAATTGATTTGGTAGTTGAAAACTTAGAACACATGTGACATAGATAGATATTCAAATAGGTTCCTGAATCAGTGTCTATCCTTTGGGCTGCAGAGTCAATAATAAGCAAAGAAATGACATAAACAAAATACACTGAACTGCCTTACAGCTCAAACAATTAGGATAATCTGCCTTACAAACTATCTTGTTACCTCCAAACCCCTGTATCAAATCCTTAACTAAATAGTATGCTTCCTAAAATCATTCACAAAATTTAATCCCCTCCTT